>JABWTJ010001409.1:0-63678 GCA_016801875.1 Solanum sitiens | reverse complement strand
TAGCCTCGAAGCGCGCATACCCCCATTTTGACGATTTTTCGTGTCATATAGCAAATCATTTTTTGGGTGATCCGTATCTTGATGTCAAAAGTGCCAAATTTTTTTGAGGACGTCTCTAGACCTTAGCTATGCATCTGGTTGGCCCTCAAATCCATTCCACCCATTTTAAATGTAAAAATAGCCCCGAAGCGCATACCACCATTTCGACGATTTTTCGTGTGCTATAGTAAACCATTTTTTGGGTGATCTGGATCCCGACATCAAAACTGTCAAAAATTTTTGTGGACGTCCGTCAAGACCTTGGATATGCATACGGTTGGCCCTCACGGCCATTCCAACCCATTTTCAAGGTCAAAATAGCCCCAAAGCGCGCATACCCCAATTTCGACAATTTTTCGTGTGCTATAGCAAACCTTTTTTTGGGTGATCCGGATCCTGAAGTCAACACTGCCAAAATTTTTAGTGGACGTCTGTAAAGACCTTGGCTATACATACGGTTGTCCCTCACATCCATTCCAACCCATTTTCAAGGTCAAAATAGCCCTGAAGCGCGCATACCCCAATTTCGATAATTTTTCGTGTGCTATAGCAAACCATTTTTTTGGGTGATCCGGAATCCCTATGTAAGAACCGTCAAAATTGTTTATGTGGAACGTCCTTGAAAGACCTTGACTATGCATCCATGGCCCTCACGTCCATTCCAACCCATTTTCAAGGCCCAAAAGAGCCCCAAACACGCAAACCCCTATTTCAATGATGTTTTTTGTGGTGCCTATAGCAACATTTTTTGGGTGATCCGGATCCCGACGTCAAAACTAACCAAAAGGTTTTGTTGTGGATGTCCGTCAAGACCTTGGTATGGCATTCGATTTGCCCCACAGCAATTCCACCTTTGCAAGGTCAAAATAGCCCCGAAGCGCGCATACCCCCATTTCGATTATTTTTTGTGTGCTATAGCAAACCATTTTTTGGGTGATCCTGATCACGACGTCAAAACTACTAAACTTTTTTGTGGACGTCCATAAAGACCTTGACTATGCATCCGGTTGGCCCTCATAGCCATTCCGTCCCATTTTCAAGAACAAAATAGCCCGAAGCGTGCATACCCCCATTTCGACGATTTTTCGTGTGCTATAGCAAACTAATTTTTGGGTGATCCGGATCTCGACGTCAAAATTACCAAAATTTTTTGTGGACGTCCGTCAAGACCTTGGCTATGCATCTGGTTGGCCCTCACGGCTATTCCGACTCATTTTCAAGGTCAAAATAGCCCTAAAGCGCGCATACCACCATTTTCGATGATTTTTCGTGTGCTATAGCAAACCATTTTTTGGATGATCCAGATCCCAACGTCAAAAGTGCCAAATTTTTTATTGACGTCCGTCAAGACCTTGGCTATGCATCCGGTTGGTCCTCACGGCCAATCCAATTCAAGGTCAAAAAAGCCCCGAAGCGCGCATACCCCCATTTCGATGATTTTTCGTGTGCTATAGCAAACCATTTTTTGGGTGATCCGTATCTAGACGTCAAAACTGGCAAACGTTTTTGTGGACGTCTATCAAGACCTTGGCTATGCATTCGGTTGGACCTCACGGCCATTCCAACCCATTTTCAAGGTCAAAAGAGCCCCGAAGCGCGCATACCCCCATTTCGATGATTTTTCATGTGCTATAGCAAACCATTTTTTGGGTGATCCGGCTCACGATGTAAAAACTGTCAAAGTTTTTTTTGGACTTCCGTCAAGACCTTGACTTTGCATCCGGTTTGCCCTCACGGCCATTCCAACCCATTTTAAAAGTCAAAATAGCCCCGAAGCGCGCATACCCCCATTTTGACGATTTTTCATGTGCAATAGCAAACCATTTTTTGGGTGATCCGGATCCCGACGTCAAAATTGCCAAATTATTTTGTGGACGTCCGTCAAGACCTTAGCTAAGCATCCGGTTAGCCCTCATGGCCATTCCGACCCATTTTCAAGGTCAAAATAGCCACGAAGCGGGCATACCCCCATTTTGACGATTTTTCGTGTGCTATAGCAAACCATTTTTTGGATGATCCAGATCCCGACGTTAGAAGTGCAAAAATTTTTTGTGGACGTCCGTCAAGACCTTGGCTATGTATACGGTTAGCCCTCACATCCATTTTGACCCATTTTAAAGGTCAAAATAGCCCCGAAGCGCACATACCTCCATTTCGACAATTTTTTGTGTGCTATAGCAAACCATTTTTTGGGTGATCCGAATCCCGACGTGAAAACTGCCAAAAATTTTTGTGGACGTCCATCAAGATCTTGTCTATGAATCCGGTTGTCCCTCACGGCCATTCGGACCCATTTTCAAGGTCAAAATAGCCCCGAAGCGCGCATATCCCCATTTTGACGATTTTCCGTGTGCTATAGCAAACCATTTTTTGGGTGATCCGGATCCTAACGTCAAAACTATCAAATATTTTTGTGGACGTCCCTCAAGACCTTGGCTATGCATCCGGTTGTCCCTCACAGCCATTCCGACCCATTTTCAAGGTCAAAATAGCCCCGAAGCGCGCATACCTCCATTTCGATGATTTTTCGTGTGCTATAGCAAACCATTTTTTGGGTGATTCGGATCTCAACGTCAAAACTACCAAACTTTTTTGTGGACGTCCGTCAAGACCTTGGCTATGGATCCGGTTGTCCCTCACAGCCATTCCGACCCATTTTCAAGGTCAAAATAGCCCAGAAGCGCGCATACCTCCATTTCGACAATTTTTCGTTTATTATAGCAAACCATTTTTTGGGTGATCCGGATCCCGACGTCAAAAGTGCAAAAACTTTTTTTGGACGTCCGTCAAGACCTTGGCTATGCATCTGGTTGGCCCTCACGGCCATTTCGACCCATTTTCAAGGTCAAAATAGCCCTGAAGCGCATACCCCCATTTCGATGATTTTTCGTGTGCTATAGCAAACCATTTTTTGGGTAATCCGGATCCTGACATCAAAATTGCCAAATTTTTTTGTGGACGTCCATGAAGACCTTGGCTATGCATCCGGTTGGCCCTCATGGCCATTCCAACCCATTTTCAAGGTCAAAATAGCCACGAAGCGGGCATATCCCCATTTCGACGATTATTCGTGTGCTATAGCAAACTATTTTTTGGATGATCCAGATCCCGACGTCAAAAGTGCAAAATTTTTTTGTGGACGTCCGTCAAGACCTTGTCTATGTATACGGTTGGACCTCACGGCCATTTTGACCCATTTTAAAGGTCAAAATAGCCCCGAAGTGCGCATACCCCCATTTCGACGATTTTTTGTGTGCTATAGCAAACCATTTTTTGGGTGATCCGGATCCCGACGTCAAAACTACCAAACTTTTTTGTGGACGTCCCTCAAGACCTTGGCTATGCATCCGGTTGGCTCGCACAGCCATTCCGACCCATTTTCAAGGTCAAAATAGCCCCGAAGCGCGCATACCTCCATTTCGATGATTTTTCGTGTGCTATAGCAAACCATTTTTTGGGTGATTCGGATCCCGACGTCAAAACTACCAAAAGTTTTTGTGGACGTCTGTCAAGACCTTGGCTATGCATCTGGTTGTCCCTCACAGCCATTCCGACCCATTTCAAGGCCAAAATAGCCCAGAAGCGCGCATACCCCCATTTCGACGATTTTTCGTTTGCTATAGCAAACCATTTTTTGGATGATCCGGATCCCGACGTCAAAAGTGCCAAAAATTTTTGTGGACGTCCATCAAGACCTTGGCTATGCATCTGGTTGGCCCTCACGGCCATTCCGACCCATTTTCAAGGTCAAAATAGCCCTGAAGCGCATACCCCCATTTCGATGATTTTTCGTGTGCAATAGCAAACCATTTTTTGGGTGATCCGGATCCCGACGTCAAAATTGCCAAATTGTTTTGTGGACGTCCGTCAAGACCTTAGCTATGCATCCGGTTGACCCTCATGGCCATTCCGACCCATTTTCAAGGTCAAAATAGCCACGAAGCGGGCATACCCCCATTTCGACGATTTTTCGTGTGATATAGCAAACCATTTTTTGGATGATCCAGATCACGACGTTAGAAGTGCAAACAAATTTTGTGGACGTCCGTCAAGACCTTGGCTATGTATACGGTTGGCCCTAACGTCCATTTTGACCCATTTTAAAGGTCAAAATAGCCCCGAAGCGCGCATACCCCCATTTCGACAATTTTTTGTGTGCTATAGCAAACCATTTTTTGGGTGATCCGGATCCCGACGTGAAAACTGCCAAAAAATTTTGTGGATGTCCATCAAGATCTGGTCTATGAATCCGGTTGTCCCTCATGGCCATTCGGACCCATTTTCAAGGTCAAAATAGCCCCGAAGCGCGCATATCCCCATTTTGACGATTTTCCGTGTGCTATAGCAAACCATTTTTTGGGTGATCCGGATCCTAACGTTAAAACTGTCAAATATTTTTGTGGACGTCCCTCAAGACCTTGGCTATGCATCCGGTTGGCCCTCACAACCATTCCGACCCATTTTCAAGGTCAAAATAGCCCCGAAGCGCGCATACCTCCATTTCGATGATTTTTCGTGTGCTATAGCAAATCATTTTTTGGGTGATTCGGATCCCGACGTCAAAACTACCAAAATTTTTTGTGGACGTCCGTCAAGACCTTGGCTATGCATCCGGTTGTCCCTCACAGCCATTCCGACCCATTTTCAAGGTCAAAATAGCCCAGAAGCGCGCATACCTCCATTTCGACGATTTTTCGTTTATTATAGCAAACCATTTTTTGGGTGATCCGGATCCCGACGTCAAAAGTGCCAAAACTTTTTGTGTACGTCCGTCAAGACCTTGGCTATGATCTGGTTGGCCCTCACGGCCATTCCGACCCATTTTCAAGGTCAAAATAGCCCTGAAGCGCATACCCCCATTTCGATGATTTTTCGTGTGCTATAGCAAACCATTTTTTGGGTAATCCGGATCCTGACGTCAAAATTGCCAAATTTTTTTGTGGACGTCCGTCAAGACCTTGGCTATGCATCCGGTTGGCCCTCATGGCCATTCCAACCCATTTTCAAGGTCAAAATAGCCACGAAGCGGGCATATCCCCATTTCGACGATTATTCGTGTGCTATAGCAAACCATTTTTTGGATGATCCAGATCCCGACGTCAGAAGTGCAAAATTTTTTTGTGGACGTCCGTCAAGACCTTGTCTATGTATACGGTTGGACCTCACGGCCATTTTGACCCATTTTAAAGGTCAAAATAGCCCCGAAGTGCGCATACCCCCATTTCGACGATTTTTCGTGTGCTATAGCAAACCATTTTTTGGGTGATCTGGATCCCGACGTCAAAACTGCCAAAAAATTTTGTGGACGTCCATCAAGATCTTGTCTATGCATCCGGTTGTCCCTCACGGCCATTTCGACCCATTTTCAAGGTCAAAATAGCCCCGAAGCGTGCATACCCCCATTTCGATGATTTTTCGTTTGCTATCGCAAACCATTTTTTGGGTGATTCGGATCTCGACATCAAAACTGCCAAATTTTTTGTGGACGTCCGTAAAGACCTTGGCTATGCATCCGGTTGGCCCTCACGGCCATTCCGACCCATTTTCAAGGTCAAAATAGCCCCGAAGCGCGCATACCCCCATTTCAACGATTTTTCGTGTGCTATATCAAATCATTTTTTGGGTGATCCAGATACCGATGTCAATAGTGCAAAATTTTTTTTGGACGTCCGTCAAGACCTTGGCTATGCATCCGATTGGTCCTCACGGCCAATCCGACCTATTTTCAAGGTCAAAATAGCCCCGAAGCGCGCATACCCCCAATTCAATGATTTTTTGTGTGTTATAGCAAACCATTTTTTGGGTGATCCGGATCCCGATGCCAAAACTGGCAAATTTTTTGTGGACGTCCGTTAAGACCTTGGCTATGCATCTGGTTGGACCTCACGGCCATTCCAACCCATTTTCAAGGTCAAAATAGCCCCGAAGCGCGCATACCCCCATTTCGACGATTTTTCGTGTGCTATCGCAAACCATTTTTTGGGTGATTCGGATCTGGACGTCAAAACTGCCAAATGTTTTTGTGGACGTTTGTAAAGACCTTGGTATTGCATCCGGTTGTCTCTCACGGCCATTCCGACCCATTTTCAAGGTCAAAATAGCCTCGAAGCGCGCATACCCCCATTTCGATGATTTTTCGTGTCCTATAGCAAACCATTTTTTGGGTGATCCGGATCTTGATGTCAAAACTACCAAAAATTTTTGAGGACGTCCGTCTAGACCTTGGATATGCATCCGGTTGGCCCTCACAGCCATTCCGACCCATTTTCAAGGTCAAAATAGTCCCGAAGCGCGCATACCCCTATTTCGACGATTTTTCGTTTGCTATAGCAAACAATTTTTTGGGTGATCCGGATCCCGACGTCAAAAGTGCCAAATAATTTTGTGGGCGTCCGTCAAGACCTTGGCTATGTATCTGGTTGGACCTCACGGCCATTCTGACCCATTTTCAAGGTCAAAATAGCCCCGTAGCGCATACCCCCATTTCGACGATTTTTCGTGTGCTATAGCAAACTATTTTTTGGGTGATCCGAATTCCGATGTCAAAAGTGCCAAAATCTTTTGTGGACGTCCGTCAAGACCTTGGCTATGCATCCGGTTGACCCTAACGGTCATTCCGACCCATTTTAAAGGTCAAAATATCCCCGAAGCGCATACCCCCATTTCGATGATTTTTCGTGCGCTATAGCAAACCATTTTTTGGGTGATCCGAATCCCGACGTCAAAAGTGCCAAAAATTTTTGTGTACGTCCATCAAGACCTTGGCTATGAATCTGGTTGGCCCTCATGGCCATTCCGACCCATTTTCAAGGTTAAAATAGTCCCAAAGCGCGCATAACCCCATTTCAACGCTTTTTCGTGTGCTATAGCAAACCATTTTTTGGGTGATCCGGATCTTGACGTCAAAAGTGCCAAATATTTTCTTGGACGTCCGTCTAGACCTTAGCTATGAATCCGGTTGGCCCTCAAAGCCATTCCGACCGATTTTAAATGTCAAAATAGCCCCGAAGTGCGCATACCACCATTTCAACGATTTTCGTTTGCTATAGCAAACCATTTTTTGGGTGATCCGGATCCCGACGTCAAAAGTGCCAAAATTTTTTGGGGACTTCTGTTAAGACCTTGACTATGCATCCGGTTGGCCATCACGGATATTCAGACCCATTTTCATGGTCAAAATAGCCCTAAAGCGCACATACCTCTATTTCGATGATTTTTCGTGTGCTATAGGAAACCATTTTTTGGGTGATCAGGATCCCGACGTCAAAAGTGCCAAATATTTTTGTGCACGTCCTTCAAGACCTTGGCTATGCATCCGGTTGGCCCTCACGGCCATTCCAACCCATTTTTAAGGTCAAATGAGCCCCGAAGCGCGCATACCCCCATTTCGATGATTTATCGTGTGCTATAGCAAACCATTTTTTGGGTGATCCGGATCCCGACGTCAAAAGTGCCAAAAGTTTTTGTGGACGTCCTTCAAGACCTTGGATATGCATCCAGTTGGCCCTCATGGCCATTCTGACCCATTTTGAAGGTCAAAATAGCCCCGAAGCGCGCATACCCCCATTTCGACGATTTTTCGTGTGCTATAGCAAACCATTTTTTGGGTGATCCGTATCCTGACGTCAAAACTGCCAAAAGTTTTTGTGGACGTCCTTCAAGACCTTGGAGATGCATACGGTTGGCCCTCACGGCCATTTTGACCAATTTTCAAGGTCAAAATAGCCTCGAAGCGCGCATACCCCCATTTCGATGATTTTTCATGTGCTATAGTAAACCATTTCTTGGGTGATCCGGATCCCGATGTCAAAACTGCCAAAGTTTTTTGTGGACGTCCGTTAAGACATTGGCTATGCATATGGTTGGCCCTCACGGCCATTCTGACCCAGTTTCAAGGTCTAAACATCCCCGAAGCGCGCATACCCCTATTTCGATGATCTTTCGTGTGCTATAGCAAACCATTTTTTGGGTGATCCGGATCCCGACGTCAAAAGTGCCAAACATTTTTGTGGACGTCCGTCAGGACCTTGGCTATGAATCTGGTTGGCCCTCATGGCCATTCCGACCCATTTTTCAAGGTTAAAATAGCCCCAAAGCGCGCATACCCCCATTTCGACGATTTTTCGTGTGCTATAGCAAACCATTTCTTGGGTGATCCGGATCTTGACGTCAAAAGTGCCAAATATTTTCTTGGACGTCCGTCTAGACCTTAGCTATGAATCCGGTTGGCCCTCAAAGCCATTCCGACCGATTTTAAATGTCAAAATAGCCCCGAAGCGCGCATACCACCATTTCAACGATTTTTCATTTGCTATAGCAAACCATTTTTTGGGTGATCCGGATCCCGACGTCAAAAGTGCCAAAATTTTTTGGGGACTTTTGTTAAGACCTTGACTATGCATCCGGTTGGCCATCACGGATATTCAGACCCATTTTCATGGTCAAAATAGCCCCAAAGCGCACATACCTCTATTTCGATGATTTTTCGTGTGCTATAGGAAACCATTTTTTGGGTGATCAGGATCCCGACGTCAAAAGTGCCAAATATTTTTGTGGACGTCCTTCAAGACCTTGGCTATGCATCCGGTTGGCCCTCACGGCCATTCCAACCCATTTTTAAGGTCAAATGAGCCCCGAAGCGCGCATACCCCCATTTCGATGATTTATCGTGTGCTATAGCAAACCATTTTTTGGGTGATCCGGATCCCGACGTCAAAAGTGCCAACATTTTTTGTGGACGTCCTTCAAGACCTTGGATATGCATCCGGTTGGCCCTCATGGTCATTCTGACCCATTTTGAAGGTTAAAATAGCCCCGAAGCGCGCATACCCCCATTTCGACGATTTTTCGTGTGCTATAGCAAACCATTTTTTGGGTGATCCGTATCCTGACGTCAAAATTGCCAAAAGTTTTTGTGGACGTCCTTCAAGACCTTGGAGATGCATCCGGTTGGCCCTCACGGCCATTTTGACCAATTTTCAAGGTCAAAATAGCCTCGAAGCGCGCATACCCCCATTTCGATGATTTTTCGTGTGCTATAGTAAACCATTTCTTGGGTGATCCGGATCCCGATGTCAAAACTGCCAAAAATTTTTGTGGACTTCCGTTAAGACATTGGCTATGCATATGGTTGGCCCTCACGGCCATTCTGACCCAGTTTCAAGGTCTAAACATCCCCGAAGCGCGCATACCCCTATTTCGATGATTTTTCGTGTGCTATAGCAAACCATTTTTTGGGTGATCCGGATCCCGACGTCAAAAGTGCCAAATATTTTTGTGGACGTCCGTCAGGACCTTGGCTATGCATCTGGTTGGCCCTCACGGCCATTCCGACCCATTTTCAAGGTTAAAATAGCCTCGAAGCGCGCATACCCCCATTTCGATGATTTTTCGTGTCCTATAGCAAACCATTTTTTGGGTGATCCGGATCTTGATGTCAAAAGTGCCAAAATTTTTTGAGGACGTCCGTCTAGACCTTAGCTATGCATCTGGTTGTCCCTCAAAGCCATTCCGAACCATTTTAAATGTAAAAATAGCCCCAAAGCGCATACCACCATTTCGACGATTTTTCGTGTGCTATAGCAAACCATTTTTTGGGTGATCTGGATCCCGACATAAAAACTGTCAAAAATTTTTGTGGACGTCCATCAAGACCTTGGCTATGCATACGGTTGGCCCTCACGACCATTCCAACCCATTTTTAAGGTCAAAATAGCCCCGAAGCGCGCATACCCCCATTTCGACAATTTTTCGTGTGCTATAGCAAACCTTTTTTTGGGTGATCCGGATCCTGACGTCAACACTGCCAAAATTTTTTGTGGACGTCTGTAAAGACCTTGGCTATGCATACGGTTGGCCCTCATGGCCGTTCCGACCCATTTTCAAGGTCAAGATAGCCCCGAAGCGCGCATACCCCCATTTCGATGATTTTTCATGTGCTATAACAAACCATTTTTTGGTGATCCGGATCCCGATGTAAGAACCGTCAAATTTTTTGTGGACGTCCGTCAAGACCTTGACTATGCATCCGATTGTCCCTCACGCCCATTCCAACCCATTTCAAGGTCAAAATAGCCCCGAAACACGCAAACCCCTACTTCAATGATTTGTTTGTGTGCTATAGCAAACCATTTTTTGGGTGATCTGGATCCCGACGTCAAAACTACTAAATCTTTTTTGTGGATGTTCGTCAAGACCTTGTCTATGCATTCGCTTGGCCCTCACATCCATTCCAACACATTGTCAAGGTCAAAATAGCCCCGAAGAGCGCATACCCCCATTTCGATTATTTTTTGTGTGCTATAGCAAACCATTTTTTGGGTGATCCTGATCCCGACGTCAAAACTACTAAATTTTTGGTGGACGTCCATAAAGACCTCGACTATGCATCCGGTTGGCCCTCATAGCCATTCCGTCCCATTTTCAAGATCAAAATAGCCCGAAGCGTGCATACCCCCATTTCGACGATTTTTCGTGTGCTATAGCAAACCAATTTTTGGGTGATCCGGATCTCAACGTCAAAATTGCCAAAATTTTTGTGGGCGTCCGTCAAGACCTTGGATATGCATCCGGTTGGACCTCACGGCCATTCCGACCCATTTTCAAGGTCAAAATAGCCTCGAAGCGTGCATACCCCCTTTTTGATGATTTTTCGTGTGCTATAGCAAACCATTTTTTGTGTGATCCGGATCCCGACGTTAAAAGTGCCAAAAAATTTTGTGGACGTCCGTAAAGACCTTGGCTATGCATCCGGTTGGCCCTCAAGGCAATTCCGACCCATTTTCAAGGTCAAAATTGCCCCGAAGCGCGCATACCCATTTCGACAATTTTTTGTGTGCTATAACGAACCATTTTTTGGGTGATCCGGATCGTGACATCAAAACTGCCAAATATTTTTGTGGACATCTATCAAGACCTTGGCTATGCATCCGATTGTACCTCACGGCCATTCCAACCCATTTTCAAGGTCAAAATAGCCCCGAAGCGCGCATACCCCCATTTCGATGATTTTTCGTGTGCTATAGCAAACCATTTTTTGGGTGATCCGGATCACGATGTAAAAACTGTCAAAATTTTTTGTGGACGTCCGTAAAGACCTTGGCTATGCATCCGGTTGGCACTCACGGCCATTCCGATCCATTTTCAAGGTCAAAATAGCCCCGAAGCGCGCATACCCCCATTTCGACGATTTTTCGTGTGCTATAAGCACACCATTTTTGGGTGATCCGGATCCCGACGTCAAAAGTGCCAAATATTTTTGTGGACGTTCGTCAAGACCTTGGCTATGCATCCGGTTGGCACTCACGGCCATTCCAACCCATTTTCAAGGTCAAAATATCCCCGAAGCGCGCATACCCCCATTTTGACGATTTTTCGTGTGCTATAGCAAATCATTTTTTGGGTGATCCGGATCCCGACGTCAAAACTGCAAATATTTTTGTGGACGTCCATCAAGACCTTGGCTATGCATCCGGTTGGCCCTCACGGCCATTCCGACCTATTTTCAAGGTCAAAATAGCCCCAAAGAGGGTATACTCCCATTTCGACGATTTTTCGTGTGCTATAGCAAACCATTTTTTGGGTGATCCGGATCCTGACATCAAAACTACCAAAACTTTTTGTGGACGTCCCTCAAGACCTTGGCTATGCATCCGGTTGGCCCTCACAGCCATTCCGACCCATATTCAAGGTCAAAATAGCCCCGAAGCGCGCATACCTCCATTTCGATGATTTTTCGTGTGCTATAGCAAACCAATTTTTGGGTGATTCGGATCCCGACGTCAAAACTACCAAAATTTTTTGTGGACGTTTGTCAAGACCTTGGCTATGCATCTGGTTGTCCCTCACAGCCATTCCAACCCATTTTCAAGGTCAAAATAGCCCAGAAGCGCGCATACCCCATTTTCGACGATTTTTCGTTTGCTATAGCAAACCATTTTTTGGGTGATCCGGATCCCGACGTCAAAAGTGCCAAAACTTTTTGTGGACGTCCGTCAAGACCTTGGCTATGCATCTGGTTGGCCCTCACGGCCATTCCGACCCATTTTCAAGGTCAAAATAGCCCCGAAGCGCGCATACCCCCATTTCGACGATTTTTCGTGTGCTATAAGCACACCATTTTTGGGTGATCCGGATCCCGACGTCAAAAGTGCCAAATATTTTTGTGGACGTTCGTCAAGACCTTGGCTATGCATCCGGTTGGCACTCACGGCCATTCCAACCCATTTTCAAGGTCAAAATATCCCCGAAGCGCACATACCCCCATATTGACGATTTTTCGTGTGCCATAGCAAATCATTTTTTGGGTGATCCGGATCCCGACGTCAAAACTACAAATATTTTTGTGGACGTCCATCAAGACCTTGGCTATGCATCCGGTTGGCCCTCACGGCCATTCCGACCCATTTTCAAGGTCAAAATAGCCCTGAAGCACATACCCCCATTTCGATGATTTTTCGTGTGCTATCGCAAACCATTTTTTGGGTGATCCGGATCCCGACGTCAAAATTGCCAAATTTTTTTGTGAACGTCCGTCAAGACCTTGGCTATGCATCCGGTTGGCCCTCATGGCCATTCCAACCCATTTTCAAGGTCAAAATATCCACGAAGCGGGTATACCCCATTTCGACGATTTTTCGTGTGCTATAGCAAACCATTTTTTCGATGATCCAGATCCCGACGTCAGAAGTGCAAAAACTTTTTGTGGACATCCTTCAAGACTTTGTCTATGTATACGGTTGGCCCTCATGGCCATTTTGACCCATTTTAAAGGTCAAAATAGCCCCGAAGTACGCATACCCCTATTTCAACGATTTTTCGTGTGCTATAGCAAACCATTTTTGGGTGATCCGGATCCCGACTTCAAAAGTGCCAAATATTTTTGTGGACGTCCGTCAAGACCTTAGCTATGCATCCGTTTGGCACTCATGGCCATTCCGACCCATTTTTAAGATTAAAATAGCCCCGAAGCGCGTATACCCCCATTTTGACGATTTTTCGTGTGCTATAGCACAACATTTTTTAGTGATCCGGATCTCGACGTCAAAAGTGCCAAAAGTTTTTGTGGACGTCCGTCAAGACATTGGCTATGCATCCGGTTGGCCCTCACGGCCATTCGGACCCATTTTCAAGGTCAAAATAGCCCCGAAGCGTGCATACCCCCATTTTCGATGATTTTGTTCGGTTGCTATCGGAAAAAAAAAAACAAACCATTTTTTTTTGGGTTGATTCGGACACTCGACATCAAACTGGCCAAAATTGTTTGTGGACGTCCGTAAAGACCTTGGCTATGTATCCGGTTGGCCCTCACGGCCATTCCGACCCATTTTCAAGGTCAAAATAGCCCCGAAGCGCGCATACCCCCATTTCAATGATTTTTTGTGTGCTATATCAAATCATTTTTTGGGTGATCCAAATACCGACGTCAATAGTGCAAAATTTTTTTTGGACGTCCGTCAAGACCTTGGCTATGCATCCGATTGGTCCTCACGGCCAATCCAACCCATTTTCAAGGTCAAAATAGCCCCGAAGCGCGCATACCCCCAATTCGATGATTTTTTGTGTGATCCGGATCCCGATGCCAAAACTGGCAAATTTTTTGTGGACGTCCATTAAGACCTTGGCTATGCATCTGGTTGGACCTCACGGCCATTCCAACCCATTTTCAAGGTCAAAATAGCCCCGAGCGCGCATACCCCCATTTCGACGATTTTTCGTGTGCTATCGCAAACCATTTTTTGGTTGATTCGGATCTCGATGTCAAAACTGCCAAATTTTTTTGTGGACGTCCGTAAAGACCTTGGCATTGCATCCGGTTGTCCCTCACGGCCATTCCGACCCATTTTCAAGGTCAAAATAGCCCCGAAGTGCGCATACCCCAATTTTAATGATTTTTCGTGTGCTATATCAAATCATTTTTTGGGTGATCCAGATCCCGATGTCAAAATGCGAAAATTTTTGTGGACGTCTGTCAAGACCTTGGCTATGCATCCGGTTGGACCTCACGGCCAATCCGAACCATTTTCAAGGTCAAAATAGCCCCGAAGCACGCATACCCCCATTTCGATGATTTTTCGTGTGTTATAGCAAACCATTTTTTGGGTGATCCGGATCCCGACGTCAAAACTGGCAAATTTTTTGTGAACGTCTATCAAGACCTTGGCTATGCATCCGTTTAGCCATCACGGTCATTCCAACCCATTTTCAAGGTCAAAAGAGCCCCGAAGCACGCATACCTCTATTTCGACGATTTATCATGTGCTATAGCAAACCATTTTTTGGGTGATCCGGATCCCAACATCAAAAGTGCCAAAAACTTTTGTGGACGTCTGTGATGACCTTGGCTATGCATCTGGTTGGTCCTCACGGTCATTCCGACCCATTTTCAAGGTTAAAATAGCCCCAAAGCACGCATACCCCCATTTTGACGATTTTTCGTGTGCTATAGCAAACCATTTTTTGGGTGATCAGGATCTTGACGTCAAAAGTGCCAAATATTTTTGTGGACGTCCGTCAAGACCTTAGCTATACATCCGGTTGGCCCTCACAGCCATTCCGACCCATTTTCAAGGTCAAAATATCCCCGAAAAGCGCATACCCCCAATTCGATGATTTTTCGTGTGCTATAGCAAACCATTTTTTGGGTGATCCGGATCCCGACGTCAAAACTGCCAAACGTTTTTGTGGACGTCCGTCAAGACCTTGGCTATGCATACGGTTGGCCCTAACGGCCATTCCAACCAATTTTCAAGGTCAAAATAGCCCCGAAGCGCGCATACCCTCGTTTCGACAATTTTTCGTGTGCTATAGCAAAACATTTTTTGGGTGATGCGGTTCCTGACATCAAAACTGCCAAAATTTTTTGTCTGTCAAGACATTGGCTATGCATCCGGTTGGCCCTAACGGCCATTCCAACACATTTTCAAGTTTAAAATAGCCCCGAAGCGCATAACCCCATTTCGATGACTTTTTGTGTGCTATAGCAAACCATTTTTTAGGTGATCCGGATCCCGATGTAAGAACTGTCAAATTTTTTGTGGACATCCGTCAAGACCTTGACTATGCATCTGATTGGCCCTCACGGCCATTACAACCCATTTTCAAGGTCAAAATAGCCCCGAAGCACGCATACCCCATTTCGACGATTTTTCATGTGCTATAGCAAACCATTTTTTGGGTGATCTGGATCCCGACGTCAAAACTGCCAAAGAGTTTTTGTGGACGTCCGTCAATACCTTGGCTATGCATCAGGTTGGCCCTCACGGTCATTCCGACCTATTTTCAAGGTAAAAATAGTCCTGAAGAGGGCATACCTCCATTTCGATAATTTTTCGTGTGCTATAGCAAGCCATTTTTGGGTGATCCGGATCCCGACGTAAAAATGACCAAAACTTTTTGTGGACGTCCGTCAAGATCTTGACTATGCATCCAGTTCGCCCTTACGGCCATTCGAACCCATTTTCAAGGTCAAAATAGCCCCGAAGCGCGCATACCCCCAGTTCGACGATTTTTCGTGTGCTATAGCAAACTATTTTTTGGGTGATCCGAATTCTGATGTCAAAAGTGCCAAAAATTTTTGTGGACATCCGTCAAGACCTTGGCTATGCATCTGGTTAACCCTCACGGTCATTCCGACCCATTTTGAAGGTCAAAATATCCCCGAAGTGCATACTCCCATTTCAATGATTTTTCATGTGCTATAGCAAACCATTTTTTGGGTGATTCGGATCCCGACGTCAAAAGAGCCAAAAAATTTTGTGGACGTCCGTCAAGACCTTGGCTATGCATCTGGTTGGCCCTCACGGCCATTCCGACCCTTTTTCAAGGTTAAAATAGCCCCAAAGCGCGCATACCCCCATTTCGACGATTTTTCGTGTGCTATAGCAAACCATTTTTTGGGTGATCCGGATCTTGACGTCAAAAGTTCCAAATATTTTCTTGGACGTCCGTCTAGACCTTAGCTATGCATCCGGTTGGCCCTCAAAGCCATTCTGACCCATTTTAAATGTCAAAATAGCCCCGAAGCGCGCATACCACCATTTCGACGATTTTTCGTTTGCTATAGCAAACCATTTTTTGGGTGATCCGGATCCCGACGTCAAAAGTGCCAAAAGTTTTTGGGGATGTCTGTTAAGACCTTGACTATGCATATGGTTGGCCATCACGGCCATTCCGACCCATTTTCATGGTCAAAATAGTCCCAAAGCGCACATACCTCTATTTCGATGATTTTTCGTGTGCTATAGTAAACCATATTTTGGGTGATCAGGATCCCGATGTCAAAAGTGCCAAAATTTTTTGTGGACGTCCTTCAAGACCTTGGATATGCATCCGGTTGGCCCTCACGGCCATTCCGACCCATTTTCAAGGTCAAAATAGCCCCTAAGTGCGCATACCCCCATTTCGACGATTTTTCGTGTGCTATCGCAAACCATTTTTTGGGTGATTCGGATCTCGACGTCAAAACTGCCAAATGTTTTTGTGGACGTCCGTAAAGACCTTGGCTATGCATCCGGTTGGCCCTCACAGCCATTCCGACCTATTTCCAAGGTCAAAATAACCCCGAAGCGCGCATACCCTCATTTAAACGATTTTTCGTGTGCTATATCAAATCATTTTTTGGATGATCCAGATCCTGACGTCAAAAGTACGAAAATTTTTGTGGACGTCCTCAAGACCTTGTCTATGCATTGGACCTCACGGCCAATCCGACCCATTTTCAAGGTCAAAATAGCCTCGAAGCGCGCATACCCCCATTTCGACGATTTTTCGTGTGTTATAGCAAACCATTTTTTGGGTGATCCGGATCCCAATGTCAGAAGTGCCAAAATTTTTATTGACGTCCGTCAAGACCTTGGCTATGTATCCGATTGGCCCTCACGGCCATTTCGACCCATTTTGAAGGTCAAAATAGCCCCGAAGCGCATACCCCCATTTCATCAATTTTTCGTGTGATATATAAAACCATTTTTTGGGTGATCTTGATCCCGACGTCAAAAGTGCCAAAATTTTTTGTGGACTCCATCAAGACCTTGGCTATGCATCCGGTTGGCCCTCACGGCCATTCCGACCCATTTTCAAGGTCAAAATAGCCCCGAAGCGCGCATACCCCCATTTCGACGATCTTTCGTGTGCTATAGCAAACCATTTTTTGGGTGATCCGGATCCCGACGTCAAAACTGCCAAATGTTTTTGTGGACGTCCGTCAGGACCTTATCTATGCATCCGGTTGGCCCTCAC
Organism: Solanum sitiens; assembly: GCA_016801875.1. Lineage (NCBI taxonomy): Eukaryota > Viridiplantae > Streptophyta > Magnoliopsida > Solanales > Solanaceae > Solanum > Solanum sitiens. The sequence continues at coordinate 46,401 of JABWTJ010001409.1, read as the reverse complement.
GGCCATTCCAACCCATTTTCAAGGTCAAATTGCCCTGAAGTGCGCATACCCCCATTTCGATGATTTTTCGTGTGCTATAGCAAACCATTTTTGGGTGATTCGGATCCCGACATCAAAATTGCTAAAAATTTTTGTAGACGTCCGTCAAGACCTTGGATATGCATCCGGTTGGCCCTCACGGCCATTCCGACTCAATTTCAAGGTCAAAATAGCCCTGAAGCGCGCATACCTCCATTTCGATGATTTTTCATGTGCTATATCAAACCATTTTTTGGGTGATCCAGATTCCTACGTCAAAAGTGCTAAAATTTTTGTGGACGTCCGTCAAGACCTTGGCTATGCATCCGGTTGGCCCTCACGTCCAATCCGATCCATTTTCAAGGTCAAAATAGCCCCAAAGCGCGCATACCCCCATTTCGATGATTTTTCGGTGCTATGGCAAACCATTTTTTGGGTGATTCGGATCTCGACGTCAAAACTGCCAAAAGTTTTTGTGGACGTCCGTCAAGACCTTTGCTATGCATCTGGTTGGCCCTCACCGCCATTCTGACTCATTTTCAAGGTCAAAATAGCCCTGAAGCGCGCATACCACCATTTTGATGATTTTTCCTGTGCTATATCAAACAATTTTTTGGGTGATCAGATCCCGACGTCAAAAGTGCCAAATTTTTTGTGGACGTCCGTCAAGACCTTGGCTATGCATCCGGTTGGCCCTCACGGCCATTCCGACCCATTTTCAAGGTCAAAATAGCCCCGAAACGAGCATACCCCCATTTCAACGATTTTTCGTGTGCTATATCAAATTATTTTTTGGGTGATCCAGATCCAGACGTTAAAAGTGCAAAATTTTTTGTGGACGTCCGTCAAGACCTTGGCTATGCATTTGGTTGGCCCTGACGGCCAATCCGACCCATTTTGAAGGTTAACATAGCCCCGAAGCGCGTATACCCCCATTTCGACAATTTTTCGTGTGCTATAGCAAATCATTTTTTGGGTGATCCGGATTCCGACGTCAAAACTGGCAAACTTTTTTGTGGACGTCCTTCAAGACCTTGGCTATGCATCCGGTTGTCCCTAACGGCATTCTGACCTATTTTCATGGTCAAAATAGCCCTGAAGGGCGCATACCCCCATTTCGACGATTTTTCGTGTGCTATAGCAAAGCATTTTTTGGGTGATTCGTATCCCGACGTCAAAAGTGCCAAAAGTTTTTGTGGACGTCCGTAAAGACATTGGGTATGCATCCGGTTGACCTTTACGGCCATTTCAACCCATTTTCAAGGTCGAAATAGCTCCGAAGCGCGCATACTCCCATTTCGACAATTTTTCGTGTTCTATAGCAAACCATTTTTTGGCTGATATTGATCCCGATGTCAAAAGTGCCAAATATTTTTGTGGACATCCGTCAAGACCTTGGCTATGTATTCGGTTGGCCCTCATGGCCATTCCAACCCATTTTCAAGGTCAAAATAATCCAGAAGCGTGCATACCCCTATTTCGATGATTTTTCGTGTGCTATAGCAAACCATTTTTTGGGTGATCCGGATCCCGACATCAAAAGTGCCAAACAATTTTGTGGACGTTCTTCAAGACCTTGGATATGCATCCGGTTGGCCCTCACGGCCATTCCGACCCATTTTCAAGGTCAAAATAGCCCCAAAGCGCGCATACCACCATTTCGACGATTTTTCGTGCGCTATAGCAAACCATTTTTTGGGTGATCCGGATCCCGACATCAAAAGTGCCAAACAATTTTGTGGACGTTCTTCAAGACCTTGGATATGCATCCGGTTGGCCCTCACGGCCATTCCGACCCATTTTCAAGGTCAAAATAGCCCCAAAGCGCGCATACCACCATTTCGACGATTTTTCGTGTGCTATATAGCAAACCATTTTTTGGGTGATCCGAATCCCGACATCAAAAGTTCCAAATATTTATGTGGACTTCCGTCAAGACCTTGTGTATGCATCCGATTGGCCGTCACGGCCGTTCCGACCCATTTTCAAGGTTAAAATAGCTCCGAAGAGCGCATACCCCCATTTCGACGATTTTTCGTCTGCTATAGCAAACCATTTTTTGGGTGATCCGGATCCCGACGTCCAAAGTGCCAAATATTTTTGTGTACGTCCGTCAAGACCTTGTCTATGCACTCGATTGGCCCTCACGGCCATTCTTACCCATTTTCAAGGTCAAAATAGCCCCGAAGCGCGCATACCCTCATTTCAACGATTTTAAATGTGCTATAGCAAACCATTTTTTGGGTGATCCGGATCTTGACGTCAAAACTGCCAAAATATTTTGTGGACATCCGTCAAGACCTTTGCTATGCATCCGGTTGTCCCTCACGGCCATTCCGACCCATTTTCAAGGTCAAAATAGCCCTGAAGCGCGCATACCCCCAATTCAACGATTTTTCATGTGCTATAGCAAACCATTTTTTGGGTGATCCGGATTCCGACGTCAAAACTGCCAAATTTTTTGTGGACGTCCGTCAAGACCTTGGCTATGCATCCGGTTGGCCCTCACTGTCATTCCGACCTATTTTCAAGGTCAAAATAGCCCCGAAGCGCGCATAACCCCATTTCGATGATTTTTCGTGTGCTATAGCAAACCATTTTTTAGGTGATCCGGATCCCGATGTAAGAACTGTCAAATTTTTTGTGGACATCCGTCAAGACCTTGACTATGCATCTGATTGGCCTTCACGGCCATTACAACCCATTTTCAAGGTCAAAATAGCCCCGAAGCACGCATACCCCATTTCGACGATTTTTCATGTGCTATAGCAAACCATTTTTTGGGTGATCTGGATCCCGACGTCAAAACTGCCAAAGATTTTTTGTGGACGTCCGTCAATACCTTGGCTATGCATCAGGTTGGCCCTCACGGTCATTCCGACCTATTTTCAAGGTCAAAATAGTCCTGAAGAGGGCATACCTCCATTTCGATGATTTTTCGTGTGCTATAGCAAACCATTTTTGGGTGATCCGGATCCCGACGTAAAAATGACCAAAACTTTTTGTGGACGTCCGTCAAGATCTTTACTATGCATCCAGTTTGCCCTCACGGCCATTCGAACCCATTTTCAAGGTCAAAATAGCCCCGAAGCGCGTATACCCCCATTTTGACAATTTTTCGTGTCATATAGCAAAACCATTTTTTGGGTGATCTGGATCCCAATGTCAAAACTGCCAACATTTTTTGTGGACTTCCGTCAAGACCTTGGCTATGCATACCGGTTGGCCCTCACGGCCATTCGACCAATTTTCAAGGTCAAATAGCCCTAAAGCCGCGCATACCCCATTTTCGATAATTTCATTGCTATAGCAAACCATTTTTTGGGTGATCCGAATCCCGACGTCAAAACTGCCAAAATTTTGTGGACGTCCGTCAAGACCTTGGCTATGCATTCGATTGGCCCTCACGGCCATTCCGACCCATTTTCAAGGTCAAAATAGCCCCAAAGCGCGCATACCCCCATTTCAACGATTGTTTGTCTGCTATAGCAAACCATTTTTTGGGTGATCCGGATCTCGACGTCAAAAGTTCCAAATTTTTTTGTGGACGTCCGTCAAGACCTTGTTTATGCACTCGATTGGTCCGCACGGCCATTCTTACCCATTTTCAAGGTCAAAATAGCCCCGAAGCGCGCATACCCCTATTTCGACGATTTTAAATGTGCTATAGCAAACCATTTTTTGGGTGATCCGGATCCCGACGTCAAAACTGCCAAAATATTTTGTGGACGTCCGTCAAGACCTTGAATATGCATCCGATTGGCCCTCACGGCCATTCCGACCCATTTTCAAGGTCAAAATAGCCCTGAAGCGCGCATACCCCCATTTCGACGATTTTTCATGTGCTATAGCAAACCATTTTTTGGGTGATCCGGATTCCGACGTCAAAACTGCCAAAATTTATTGTGGACGTCCGTCAAGACCTTGGCTATGCATCCGGTTGGCCCTCACTTCCATTTCGACCCATTTTCAAGGTCAAAATAGCTGCGAAGCGCGCATACCCCCATTTCGACGATTTTTCCTTTGCTATCGCAAACCATTTTTTGGGTGATTCGGATCTCGACGTCAAAACTACCAAATGTTTTTGTAGACGTCCGTAAAGACCTTGGATATGCATTCGGTTGGCCCTCACGGCCATTCCGACCCATTTGCAAGGTCAAAATAGCCCCGAAGCGCGCATACCCCCATTTAAATGATTTTTCGTGTGCTATATCAAATCATTTTTTGGGTGATCCAGATCCCAACGTCAAAAGTGCGAAAATTTTTGTGGACATCCTCAAGACCTTGGCTATGCATCCGATTGGACCTCACGGCCAATCCGACCCATTTTCAAGGTCAAAATAGCCCCGAAGCGCGCATACCCCCATTTCGACGATTTTTTGTCTGCTATAGCAAACCATTTTTTGGGTGATCCGGATCCCGACGTCAAAAGTTCCAAATTTTTTTGTGGACGTCCGTCAAGACCTTGTTTATGCACTCGGTTGGCCCTCACGGCCATTCTTACCCATTTTCATGGTCAAAATAGCCCCGAAGCGCGCATACCCCTATTTCGATGATTTTAAATGTGCTATAGCAAACCATTTTTTGGGTGATCAGGATCCCGACGTCAAAACTGCCAAAAGTTTTTGTGGACGTCCGTCAAGACCTTGAATATGCATCCGATTGGCCCTTACGGCCATTCCGACCCATTTTCAAGGTCAAAATAGCCCTGAAGCGCGCATACCTCCATTTCGACGATTTTTCATGTGCTATGGCAAACCATTTTTTGGGTGATCCGGATTCCGACGTCAAAACTGCCAAAATTTATTGTGGACGTCCGTCAAGACCTTAGCTATGCATCCGGTTGGCCCACACTTCCATTCCCGACGTCAAAACTGCCAAAACTTTTTGTGGACGTCCATCAAGACCTTGACTATGCATCCGGTTGGCCCTCACGGCCATTCCGACCCATTTTCAAGGTCAAAATAGCCCTGAAGCGCGCATACCCCCATTTCGACAATTTTTCATGTGCTATAGCAAACCATTTTTTGGGTGATCCGGATTCCGATGTCAAAATTGCCAAAATTTTTTGTGGACGTCCGTCAAGACCTTGGCTATGCATCCGGTTGCCCCTCACTGCCATTCCGACCCATTTTCAAGGTCAAAATAGCTCCGAAGCGCGCATACCCCCATTTCGACGATTTATCGTTTGCTATCGCAAACCATTTTTTGGGTGATTCGGATCTCGACGTCAAAACTGCCAAATGTTTTTGTGGACGTCCGTAAAGACCTTGGTATGCATCCGGTTGGTCCTCACGGCCATTCCGACCTATTTCCAAGGTCAAAATAGCTCTGAAGCGCGCATACCCCCATTTAAATGATTTTTCGTGTGCTATATCAAATCATTTTTTGGGTGATCCAGATCGTGACATCAAAAGTGCAAAAATTTTTGTGGACGTCCTCAAGACCTTGGATATGCATTGGACCTCACGGCCAATCCGACCCATTTTCATGGTCAAAATAGCCTCGAAGCGCGCATACCCCCATTTCGACGATTTTTCGTGTGTTATAGCAAACCATTTTTTGGGTGATCCGGATCCCAACGTCAAAACTGGCAAATTTTTTGTGGACATCCGTCAAGACCTTGGCCATGCATCTGGTTGTCCCTCACGACCATTTCGACCCATTTGCAAGGTCAAAAGAGCCCCGAAGCGCGCATACCCCCATTTTGATGATTTATCATGTGCTATAGCAAACCATTTTTGGGTGATCCGGATCCCGACGTCAAAAGTGACAAAAACTCTTGTGGACGTCTGTCAAGACCTTGGCTATGCATCCGATTGGCCCTCACGGACATTCTGACCCATTTAAAAGGTCAAAATAGCCCCGAAGCGCGCATACCCCAGTTCGACGATTTTTCAAGTTCTATAGCAAATCATTTTTTGGGTGATCCGGATTCCGACGTCAAAACTGCCAAACATTTTTGCGGACGTCCGTCAAGACCTCGACTATGCATCCGGTTATCCCTCATGGCCATTCCGACCCATTTTCAAGGTCAAAATAGCCCCGAAGCGCGCATACCTCCATTTCGATGATTTTTCGTGTGCTATATCAAACCATTTTTTGGGTGATCCAGATCCCGACGTCAAAAATCCGAAACTTTTGGACATCCGTCAAGACCTGGATATGCATCCGGTTGGCCCTCACGGCCAATCCGACCCATTTTCAAGGTCAAAATAGCCCCGAAGCGCGCATACCCCCATTTCGATGATTTTTTGTGTGCTATAGAAACCATTTTTTGGGTGATCCGGATTCCGACGTCAAACTGGTAAATTATTTGTGGACGTCCGCAAGACCTGGGCTATGCATCCGATTGACCCTCACGGCCATTCCGACCCATTTTCAAGGTCAAAATAGGCCCGAAGAGCGCATACCCCCATTTCGACGATTTTTCGTGTGCTATATAGCAAACCATTTTTTGGGTGATCCGGATTTCGACGTCAAAAGTGCCAAAAGTTTTTGTGGACGTATGTCAAGACCTTGGCTATGCATCCGGTTGACCCTCACAGCCATTTTGACCCATTTTAAAGGTCAAAATAGCCCCGAAGCGCGCATACCCCCATTTCGACGATTTTTCGTGTGCTATATCAAACCTTTTTTTGGGTGATCCGAATCCCGACATCAAAAGTTCCAAAAACTTTTGTGGACGTCCGTCAAGACCTTGTCTATGCATCAGATTGGCCCTCACGGCCATTCCGACCCATTTTCAAGGTCAAAATAGCCCCGAAGCGCGCATACCCCATTTCGACAATTTTTTGTCTGCTATAGCAAACCATTTTTTGGGTGATCCGGATCCCGACGTCAAAAGTTCCAAATTTTTTTGTGGACGTCCGTCAAGACCTTGTTTATGCACTCGATTGTCCCTCACGGCCATTCTTACCTATTTTCAAGGTCAAAATAGCCCCGAAGTGCGCATACCCCCATTTAAACGATTTTTCGTGTGCTATATCAAATCATTTTTTGGTTGATCCAGATCCCGACGTCAAAAGTGCGAAAATTTTTGTGGACGTCCTCAAGACCTTGGCTATGCATCTGGTTGGACCTCACGGCCAATCCGACCCATTTTCACGGTCAAAATAGCCCCGAAGCGCATACCCCTATTTCGACGATTGTTCGTGTGTTATAGCAAACCATTTTTTGGGTGATCCGGATCCCGACGTCAAAACTGGCAAATTTTTTGTGGACATCCGTCAAGACTTTGGACATGCATCTGGTTGTCCCTCACGACCATTCTAACCCATTTTCAAGCTCAAAAGAGCCCCGAAGCGCGCATACCCCCATTTCGATGATTTATCGTGTGCTATAGCAAACCATTTTTTGGGTGATCTGGATCCCGACGTCAAAAGTGCCAAATGTTTTTGTAGACGTCTGTCAAGACCTTGGCTATGCATCCGGTTTGCCCTCACGGCCATTTCAACCCATTTTAAAGGTCAAAATAGCTCCGAAGCGCGCATACCCCTATTTCAACGATTTTTCGTGTGCTATAGCAAACTATTTTTTGGGTGATCCGAATCCCGACGTCAAAACTGCCAAATGTTTTTGTGGACGTCCATCAAGACCTTGGCTATGCATCCGGTTGGCCCTCACGGCCATTTCGACCCATTTTCAAGGTCAAAATAGCCCCGAACGCGCATACCCCCATTTCGACGATTTTTTGTCTGCTATAGCAAACCATTTTTTCGGCGATCCGGATCCCGACGTCAAAAGTGCCAAATTTTTTTGTGAACGTCCGTCAAGACCTTGGATTTGCATCTGATTGGCACTCACGGCCATTCTGACCCATTTTCAAGGTCAAAATAGTCCCAAAGCGCGCATACCCCTATTTCGACGATTTTAAATGGGCTATAGCAAACCATTTTTTGGGTGATCCGGATCCCGATGTCAAAACTGCCAAAACTTTTTGTGGACGTCCATCAAGACCTTGACTATGCATTCGGTTGGCCCTCACGGCCATTCCGACCCATTTTCAAGGTCAAAATAGCCCTGAAGCGCGCATACCCCCATGACGACGATTTTTCATGTGCTATAGCAAACCATTTTTTGGGTGATCCGGATTCCTACGTCAAAATTGCCAAAAGTTTTTGTGGACGTCCGTCAAGACCTTGGCTATGCATCCGGTTGCCCCTCACTGCCAATCCGACCCATTTTCAAGGTAAAAATAGCCTCAAAGCGCGCATACCCGCATTTCGACGATTTTTCGTGTGTTATAGCAAACCATTTTTTGGGTGATCCGGATCCCAACGTCAAAACTGGCAAATTTTTTGTGGACATCCGTCAAGACCTTGGCCATGCATCTGGTTGTCCCTCACGGCCATTTCGACCCATTTTCAAGGTCAAAAGAGCCCCGAAGCGCGCATACCCCCATTTTGATGATTTATCATGTGCTATAGCAAACCATTTTTGGGTGATCCGGATCCCGACGTCAAAAGTGTCAAAAACTCTTGTGGACGTCTGTCAAGACCTTGGCTATGCATCCGATTGGCCCTCACGGACATTCTGACCCGTTTTAAAGGTCAAAATAGCCCCGAAGCGCGCATACCCCCAGTTCGACGATTTTTCAAGTTCTATAGCAAATCATTTTTTGGGTGATCCGGATTCCGACGTCAAAACTGCCAAAATTTTTTGTGGACGTCCGTCAAGACCTCGACTATGCATCCGGTTGTCCCTCATGGCCATTCCGACCCATTTTCAAGGTCAAAATAGCCCCGAAGCGCGCATACCTCCATTTCGATGATTTTTCGTGTGCTATATCAAACCATTTTTTGGGTGATCCAGATCCCGACGTCAAAAGTGCGAAAATTTTTGTGGACATCCGTCAAGACCTGGATATGCATCCGGTTGGCCCTCACGGCCAATCCGACCCATTTTCAAGGTCAAAATAGCCCCGAAGCGCGCATACCCCCATTTCGATGATTTTTCGTGTGCTATAGAAAACCATATTTTGGGTGATCCGGATTCCGACGTCAAACTGGTAAATTATTTGTGGACGTCCGCAAGACCTGGGCTATGCATCCGATTGACCCTCACGGCCATTCCGACCCATTTTCAAGGTCAAAATAGGCCCGAAGAGCGCATACCCCCATTTCGACGATTTTTCGTGTGCTATATAGCAAACCATTTTTTGGGTGATCCGGATTCCGACGTCAAAAGTGCCAAAAGTTTTTGTGGACGTATGTCAAGACCTTGGCTATGCATCCGGTTGACCCTCACAGCCATTTTGACCCATTTTAAAGGTCAAAATAGCCCCGAAGCGCGCATACCCCCATTTCGACGATTTTTCGTGTGCTATAGCAAACCTTTTTTTGGGTGATCCGAATCCCGACATCAAAAGTTCCAAAAATTTTGGTGGACGTCCGTCAAGACCTTGTCTATGCATCCGATTGGCCCTCACGGCCATTCCGACCCATTTTCAAGGTCAAAATAGCCCCGAAGCGCGCATACCCCATTTCGATGATTTTTTGTCTGCTATAGCAAACCATTTTTTGGGTGATCCGGATCCCGACGTCAAAAGTTCCAAATTTTTTTGTGGACGTCCGTCAAGACCTTTTTTATGCACTCGATTGTCCCTCACGGCCATTCTTACCTATTTTCAAGGTCAAAATAGCCCCGAAGTGCGCATACCCCCATTTAAACGATTTTTCGTGTGCTATATCAAATCATTTTTTGGTTGATCCAGATCCCGACGTCAAAAGTGCGAAAATTTTTGTGGACGTCCTCAAGACCTTGGCTATGCATCTGGTTGGACCTCACGGCCAATCCGACCCATTTTCAAGGTCAAAATAGCCCCGAAGCGCATACCCCCATTTCGACGATTGTTCGTGTGTTATAGCAAACCATTTTTTGGGTGATCCGGATCCCGACGTCAAAACTGGCAAATTTTTTGTGGACATCCGTCAAGACTTTGGCCATGCATCTGGTTGTCCCTCACGACCATTCCAACCCATTTTCAAGCTCAAAAGAGCCCCGAAGCGCGCATACCCCCATTTCGATGATTTATCGTGTGCTATAGCAAACCATTTTTTGGGTGATCCGGATCCCGACGTCAAAAGTGCCAAATTTTTTTGTAGACGTCTGTCAAGACCTTGGCTATGCATCCGGTTTGCCCTCACGGCCATTTCAACCCATTTTAAAGGTCAAAATAGCTCCGAAGCGCGCATACCCCCATTTCAACGATTTTTCGTGTGCTATAGCAAACCATTTTTTGGGTTATCCGAATCCCGACGTCAAAACTGCCAAATATTTTTGTGGACGTCCATCAAGACCTTGGCTATGCATCCGGTTGAACCTCACGGCCATTTCGACCCATTTTCAAGGTCAAAATAGCCCCGAAGCGCGCATACCCCCATTTCGACGATTTTTTGTCTGCTATAGCAAACCATTTTTTGGGCGATCCGGATCCCGACGTCAAAAGTGCCAAATATTTTTGTGGACGTCCGTCAAGACCTTGGATTTGCATCCGATTGGCACTCACGGCCATTCTGACCCATTTTCAAGGTCAAAATAGCCCCAAAGCGCGCATACCCCTATTTCGACGATTTTAAATGTGCTATAGCAAACCATTTTTTGGGTGATCCGGATCCCGACGTCAAAACTGCCAAAACTTTTTGTGGACGTCCATCAAGACCTTGACTATGCATTCGGTTGGCCCTCACGGCCATTCCGACCCATTTTCAAGGTCAAAATAGCCCTGAAGCGCGCATACCCCCATTTCGACCATTTTTCATGTGCTATAGCAAACCATTTTTTGGGTGATCCGGATTCCGACATCAAAATTGCCAAAATTTTTTGTGGACGTCCGTCAAGACCTTGGCTATGCATCCGGTTGCCCCTCACTGCCATTCCGACCCATTTTCAAGGTCAAAATAGCTCCGAAGCGCGCATACCCCCATTTCGACGATTTATCGTTTGCTATCGCAAACCATTTTTTGGGTGATTCGGATCTCGACGTCAAAACTGCCAAATGTTTTTGTGGACGTCCGTAAAGACCTTGGCTATGCATCCGGTTGGTCCTCACGGCCATTCCGACCTATTTCCAAGGTCAAAATAGCCCCGAAGCGCATACCCCCATTTAAACGATTTTTCGTGTGCTATATCAAATCATTTTTTGGGTGATCCAGATCCTGACGTCAAAAGTGCGAAAATTTTTTTGGACGTCCTCAAGACCTTGTCTATGCATTGGACCTCACGGCCAATCCGACCCATTTTCAAGGTAAAAATAGCCTCGAAGCGCGCATACCCCCATTTCGACGATTTTTCGTGTGTTATAGCAAACCATTTTTTGGGTGATCCGGATCCCAACGTCAAAACTGGCAAATTTTTTGTGGACATCCATCAAGACCTTGGCCATGCATTTGGTTGTCCCTCACGGCCATTTCAACCCATTTTCAAGGTCAAAAGAGCCTCGAAGCGCGCATACCCCCATTTCGATGATTTATCATGTGCTATAGCAAACCATTTTTTGGGTGATCCGGATCCCGACGTCAAAAGTGCCAAAAACTCTTGTGGACGTCTGTCAAGACCTTGGCTATGCATCCAGTTGGCCCTCACGGCCATTTCGACCCATTTTAAAGGTCAAAATAGCCCCGAAGCGCGCGTACCCCCAGTTCGATGATTTTTCAAGTGCTATAGCAAATCATTATTTGGGTGATCCAGATTCCGACGTCAAAATTGCCAAAATTTTTTGTGGACGTCCGTCAAGACCTTGGCTATGCATTCGGTTGGCCCTCACGGCCAATCCGACCCATTTTCAAAGTTAAAATAGCCTCGAAGCGCGCATACCCCCATGTCGATGATTTTTCGTGTGCTATAGAAAACCATATTTTGGGTGATCCGAATTCCGACTTCAAACTGGCAAATTATTTATGGACGTCCGTCAAGACCTGGGCTATGCATCCGGTTGACACTCACGGCCATTCCGACCCATTTCAAGGTCAAAATAGCCCCGTAGAGCACATACTCCCATTTTGACGATTTTTCGTGTGCTATATAGCAAACCTTTTTTTGGGTGATCCGGATCCCGACGTCAAAAGTGCCAAAAATTTTTGTGGACGTATGTCAAGACCTTGGCAATGCATCCGGTTGACCCTCACAGCCATTTTGACCCATTTTAAAGGTCAAAATAGCCCCGAAGAGCGCATATCCCCATTTCGACGATTTTTCGAGTGCTATAGTAAACCTTTTTTTGGGTGATCAAAATCCCGACATCAAAAGTTCCAAAAATTTTTGTGGACGTCCGTCAAGACCTTGGGTATGCATCCGATTGGCCCTCACGGCCGTTCCGACCCATTTTCAAGGTTAAAATAGCTCCGAAGAGCGCATACCCCCATTTCGACGATTTTTCGTCTGCTATAGCAAAACATTTTTTGGGTGATCCGGATCCCGACGTCAAAACTGCCAATATTTTTTGTAGACGTATGTCAAGACCTTGGCTATGCATCCGGTTGACCCTCACAGCCATTTTGACCCATTTTAAAGGTCAAAATAGCCCCGAAGAGCGCATATCCCCATTTCGACGATTTTTCGAGTGCTATAGTAAACCGTTTTTTGGGTGATCCGAATCCCGACATCAAAAGTTCCAAATATTTATGTGGACTTCCGTCAAGACCTTGTGTATGCATCCGATTGGCCGTCACGGCCGTTCCGACCCATTTTCAAGGTTAAAATAGCTCCGAAGAGCGCATACCCCCATTTCGACGATTTTTCGTCTGCTATAGCAAACCATTTTTTGGGTGATCCGGATCCCGACGTCCAAAGTGCCAAATATTTTTGTGTACGTCCGTCAAGACCTTGTCTATGCACTCGATTGGCCCTCACGGCCATTCTTACCCATTTTCAAGGTCAAAATAGCCCCGAAGCGCGCATACCCTCATTTCAACGATTTTAAATGTGCTATAGCAAACCATTTTTTGGGTGATCCGGATCTTGACGTCAAAACTGCCAAAATATTTTGTGGACATCCGTCAAGACCTTTGCTATGCATCCGGTTGTCCCTCACGGCCATTCCGACCCATTTTCAAGGTCAAAATAGCCCTGAAGCGCGCATACCCCCAATTCAACGATTTTTCATGTGCTATAGCAAACCATTTTTTGGGTGATCCGGATTCCGACGTCAAAACTGCCAAATTTTTTGTGGACGTCCGTCAAGACCTTGGCTATGCATCCGGTTGGCCCTCACTGTCATTCCGACCTATTTTCAAGGTCAAAATAGCCCCGAAGCGTGCATACCCCCATTTTGATGATTTTTCGTTTGCTATCACAAACCATTTTTTGGGTGATTCGGATCTCGACATCAAAACTGCCAAATTTTTTGCGGACGTCCGTAAAGACCTTGGATATGCATCCGATTGGCCCTCACGGCCATTCCGACCCATTTTCAAGGTCAAAATAGCCCCGAAGCGCGCATACCCCCATTTCAACGATTTTTTGTGTGCTATATCAAATCATTTTTTGGGTGATCCAGATACCGATGTCAATAGTGCAAAAATTTTTTTGGACGTCCGTCAAGACCTTGGCTATGCATCCGATTGGTCCTCACGGCCAATCCAACCCATTTTCAAGGTCAAAATAGCCCCGAAGCGCGCATACCCCCAATTCGGTGATTTTTTGTGTGATCCGGATCCCGACGCCAAAATTGGCAAATTTTTTGTGGACGTCTGTTAAGACCTTGGCTATGCATCTGGTTGGACCTCACGGCCATTCCAACCCATTTTCAAGGTCAAAATAGCCCCGAAGCGCGCATACCCCCATTTCGATGATTTTTCGTGTGCTATCGCAAACCATTTTTTGGTTGATTCGGATCTGGACGTCAAATCTGCCAAATTTTTTTGTGGACGTCCGTAAAGACCTTGGCATTGCATCCGCTTGTCCCTCACGGCCATTCCGACCCATTTTCAAGGTCAAAATAGCCCCGAAGTGCGCATACCCCCATTTCAATGATTTTTCGTGTGCTATATCAAAATAGTTTTGTGAACCCAGATATCCAATTTCAAAATTGCCAAATTGTTTGTGACGTCCGTGCAAGACCTGTTTATGCACTCGTTGCCCTCACCCATTCTTACCCATTTAAGGCAACAATAGCCCCGGAAGCCGAATACCCCTATTTCGACAGATTTTAAATGTGCTATAGCCAAACCATTTTTTTGGGTTGATGCGAATCCCATGTCAAACTGCCAAAAGTTTTTGTGGACGTCCGTCAAACCTTGAATATGCATCGTTCCCTCACGTCCATTCCGACCCATTTTCAATGTCAAATAGCCCTGAAGCGCGCAATACCCCCATTTCGACGATTTTCGTGCTATAGCAAACCATTTTTTGGTTGATCCGGATCCGACGTCAAAACTGCCAAAATTTTTGTGGGCGTCCGTCAAGACCTTGGATATGCATCCGGTTGGACCTCACGGCCATTCCAACCAATTTTCAAGGTCAAAATAGCCCCGAAGCGCGCATACCCTCATTTCGACAATTTTTCATGTGCTATAGCAAACCATTTTTTGGGTGATCCGGTTCCTGACATCAAAACTGCCAAAAGTTTTTGTGGACGTCTGTCAAGACATTGGCTATGCATCCGGTTGGCCCTCACAGCCATTCCAACACATTTTCAAGTTTAAAATAGCCCCGAAGCGCGCATAACCCCATTTCGATGATTTTTCGTGTGCTATAGCAAACCATTTTTTAGGTGATCCGGATCCCGATGTAAGAACTGTCAAATTTTTTGTGGACATCCGTCAAGACCTTGACTATGCATCTGATTGGCCCTCACGGCCATTACAACCCATTTTCAAGGTCAAAATAGCCCCGAAGCACGCATACCCCATTTCGACGATTTTTCATGTGCTATAGCAAACCATTTTTTGGGTGATCTGGATCCCGACGTCAAAACTGCCAAAGATTTTTTGTGGACGTCCGTAAATACCTTGGCTATGCATCAGGTTGGCCCTCACGGTCATTCCGACCTATTTTCAAGGTCAAAATAGTCCTGAAGAGGGCATACCTCCATTTCGATGATTTTTCGTGTGCTATAGCAAACCATTTTTGGTTGATCCGGATCACGACGTAAAAATGACCAAAACTTTTTGTGGACGTCCATCAAGATCTTGACTATGCATCCAGTTCACCCTCACGGCCATTCGAACCCATTTTCAAGGTCAAAATAGCCCCGAAGCGCGTATACCCCCAGTTCGACGATTTTTTGTGTGCTATAGCAAACTATTTTTTGGGTGATCCGAATTCTGATGTCAAAAGTGCCAAACATTTTTGTGGACATCCGTCAAGACCTTGGCTATGCATCTGGTTAACCCTCACGGTCATTCTGACCCATTTTAAAGGTCAAAATATCCCCGAAGCGCATACCCCTATTTCAATGATTTTTCGTGTGCTATAGCAAACCATTTTTTGGGTGATTCGGATCCCGACGTCAAAAGTGCCAAAAAATTTTGTGGACGTCCGTCAAGACCTTGGCTATGCATCTGGTTGGCCCTCACGGCCATTCCGACCCTTTTTCAAGGTTAAAATAGCCCCAAAGCGCGCATACCCCCATTTCGACGATTGTTCGTGTGCTATAGCAAACTATTTTTTGGGTGATCCGGATCTTGACGTCAAAAGTGCCAAATATTTTCTTGGACGTCCGTATAGACCTTATCTATGCATCCGGTTGGCCCTCAAAGACATTCTGACCCATTTTAAATGTCAAAATAGCCCCGAAGCGCGCATACCACCATTTCGATAATTTTTCGTTTGCTATAGCAAACCATTTTTTGGGTGATCCGGATCCCGACGTCAAAAGTGCCAAAAGTTTTTGGGGATGTCTGTTAAGACCTTGACTATGCATATGGTTGGCCATCACGGCCATTCCGACCCATTTTCATGGTCAAAATAGTCCCAAAGCGCACATACCTCTATTTTGATGATTTTTCGTGTGCTATAGTAAACCATTTTTTGGGTGATCAGGATCCCGACGTCAAAAGTGCCAAAAATTTTTGTGGACGTCCTTCAAGACCTTGGATATACATCCGGTTGGCCCTCACGGCCATTCCGACCCATTTTCAAGGTCAAAATAGCCCCTAAGCGAGCATACCCCCATTTTGACGATTTTTCGTGTGCTATAGCAAACCATTTTTTGGGTGATCCGGATCCCGACGTCAAAACTACCAAAAGTTTTTGTGGACGTCCGTCAAGACCTTGGCCATGCATCCGGTTGACCCTCACGGCCATTCCGACCCATTTTCAAGGTCAAAATAGCCCCGAAGAGCGCAAATCCCCATTTCGACGATTTTTCGTGTGCTATATATATCAAACCATTTTTTGGGTGATCCGGATCCCGACGTCAAAAGTGCCAAAATTTTTTGTGGACGTATGTCAAGACCTTGGCTATGCATCCGGTTGACCCTCACAGCCATTTCAACCCATTTTAAAGGTCAAAATAGCCCCGAAGCGCGCATACCCCCATTTCGATGATTTTTCATGTGCTATAGCAAACCATTTTTTGGGTGATACGAATCCCGATGTCAACACTGCCAAAAGTTTTTGTGGACGTCCGTCAAGACCTTGGCTATACATCCGGTTGGCCCTCACGGCCATTCCGACCAATTTTCAAGGTCAAAATAGCCCCGAAGCGCGCATACCCCCATTTCGACAATTATTTGTCTGCTATAGCAAACCATTTTTTGGGTGATCCAGATCCCGATGTCAAAAGTGCCAAATTGTTTTGTGGACGTCCGTCAAGACCTTGTTTATGCACTCGGTTGGCCCTCACGGCCATTCTTACCCATTTTCAAGGTCAAAATAGCCCCAAAGCGCGTATACCCCTATTTCGACGATTTTAAATGTGCTATAGCAAACCATGCGAATCCCGATGTCAAAACTGCCAAAAGTTTTTGTGGACGTCCGTCAATACCTTGAATATGCATCCGGTTGGCCCTCACGTCCATTCCGACCCATTTTCAAGGTCAAAATAGCCCTGAAGCGCGCATACCCCCATTTCGACGATTTTTCATGTGCTATAGCAAACCATTTTTTGGGTGATCCGGATTCCGACGTCAAAACTGCCAAAATTTTTTGTGGACGTCCGTTAAGACCTTGGCTATGCATCCGGTTGTCCCTAACTGCCATTCCGACCCATTTTCAAGGTCAAAATAGCTCCGAAGCGCGCATACCCCCATTTCGACGATTTATCGTTTGCTATCGCAAACCATTTTTTGGGTGATTTGGATCTCGACGTCAAAACTGCCAAATGTTTTTGTGGACGTCCGTAAAGACCTTGGCTATGCATCCGGTTGGCCCTCACGGCCATTCCGACCCATTTTCAAGGTCAAAATAGCCCCGAAGCGCGCATACCTCTATTTCGATGATTGTTCGTGTGCTATAACAAACAATTTTTTGGGTGATCCAGATCCCGACGTCAAAAGTGCGAAAATTTTTGTGGACATCCGTCAAGACCTTGGCTATGCATCCGGTTGGCCCTCACGGCCAATCCGACCCATTTTCAAGGTTAAAATAGCCTCGAAGCGCGCATACCCCCATTTCGATGATTTTTCGTGTGCTATAGAAAAACATATTTTGGGTGATCCGGATCTTGACGTCAAAACTACCAAACGTTTTTGTGGACATCCGTCAAGACCTTTGCTATGCATCCGGTTGTCCCTCACGGCCATTCCGACCCATTTTCAAGGTCAAAATAGCCCTGAAGCGCGTATACCCCTATTTCGACGATTTTAAATGTGCTATAGCAAACCATTTTTTGGGTGATTTGGATCTCGACGTCAAAACTGCCAAATGTTTTTGTGGACGTCCGTAAAGACCTTGGCTATGCATCCGGTTGACCCTCACAGCCATTTTGACCCATTTTAAAGGTCAAAATAGCCCCGAAGAGCGCATATCCCCATTTTGACGATTTTTCAAGTGCTATAGTAAACCTTTTTTTGGGTGATCCGAATCCCGACATCAAAAGTTCCAAAAATTTTTGTGGACGTCCGTCAAGACCTTGGGTATGCATCCGATTGGCCCTCACGGCTGTTCCGACCCATTTTCAAGGTTAAAATAGCTCCGAAGAGCGCATACCCCCATTTCGACGATTTTTCGTCTGCTATAGCAAACCATTTTTTGGGTGATCCGGATCCCGACGTCAAAAGTGCCAAATATTTTTGTGGACGTCCGTCAAGACCTTGTCTATGCAATCGATTGGCCCTCACGGCCATTCTTACCCATTTTCAAGGTCAAAATAGCCCCGAAGCGTGCATACCCTCATTTCGACGATTTTAAATGTGCTATAGCAAACCATTTTTTGGGTGATCCGGATCTTGACGTCAAAACTGCCAAACGTTTTTGTGGACATCCGTCAAGACCTTTGCTATGCATCCGGTTGTCCCTCACGGCCATTCCGACCCATTTTCAAGGTCAAAATAGCCCTGAAGCGCGCATACCCCCAATTCAACGATTTTTCATGTGCTATAGCAAACCATTTTTTGGGTGATCCGGATTCCGACGTCAAAACTGCCAAATTTTTTGTGGACGTCCGTCAAGACCTTGGATATGCATCCGGTTGGCCCTCACTGTCATTCCGACCCATTTTCAAGGTCAAAATAGCCCCGAAGCGTGCATACCCCCATTTCGATGATTTTTCGTTTGCTATCGCAAACCATTTTTTGGGTGATTCGGATCTCGACATCAAAACTGCCAAATTTTTTGTGGACGTCCGTAAAGACCTTGGCTATGCATCCGGTTGGCCCTCACGGCCATTCCGACCCATTTTCAAGGTCAAAATAGCCCCGAAGCGCGCATACCCCCATTTCAACGATTTTTCGTGTGCAATATCAAATCATTTTTTGGGTGATCCAGATACCAACGTCAATAGTGCAAAATTTTTTTTGGACGTCCGTCAAGACCTTGGCTATGCATCCGATTGGTCCTCACGGCCAATCCGACCCATTTTCAAGGTCAAAATAGCCCCGAAGCGCGCATACCCCCAATTCGATAATTTTTTGTGTGTTATAGCAAACCATTTTTTGGGTGATCCGGATCCCGACGCCAAAACTGGCAAATTTTTTGTGGACGTCCGTTAAGACCTTGGCTATGCATCTGGTTGGACCTCACGGCTATTCCTACCCATTTTCAAGGTCAAAATAGCCCCGAAGCGCGCATACCCCCATTTCGACGATTTTTCGTGTGCTATCGCAAACCATTTTTCGGGTGATTCGGATCTGGACGTCAAAACTGCCAAATCTTTTTGTGGACGTCCATAAAGACCTTGGCATTGCATCCGGTTGTCTCTCACGGCCATTCCGACCCATTTTCAAGGTCAAAATATCCCCGAAGTGCACATACCCCAATTTCAATGATTTTTCGTGTGCTATATCAAATCATTTTTTGGGTGATCCAGATCCCGATGTCAAAATGCAAAAATTTTTGTGGACGTCTGTCAAGACCTTGGCTATGCATCCGGTTGGACCTCACGGCCAATACAAACCATTTTCAAGGTCAAAATAGCCCCGGAGCGCGCATACCCCCATTTCAATAATTTTTCGTGTGTTATAGCAAACCATTTTTTGGGTGATCCGGATCACGACGTCAAAACTGGAAACTTTTTTGTGGACGTCCTTCAAGACCTTGGTTATGCATCCGGTTGGCCCTCACGGACATTTCAACCCATTTTCAAGGTCAAATGAGCCCCGAAGCGCGCATACCCCCATTTCGACGATTTATCGTGTGCTATAGCAAACCATTTTTGGGTGATCCGGATCCCGACGTCAAAAGTGCCAAAATTTTTTGTGGACGTCCTTCAAGAACTTGGATATGCATCCGGTTGGCCCTCACGGCCATTCCGACCTATTTTCAAGGTCAAAATAGCCCCTAAGCGCGCATACCCCCATTTCGACGATTTTTCGTGTGCTATAGCAAACTATTTTTTGGGTGATCCGGATCCCGACGTCAAAACTGCCAAAAGTTTTTGTGGACGTCCGTCAAGACCTTGGCGATGCATCCGTTTGGCCCTCACGGCCATTCTGACCCATTTTCAAGGTCAAAATAGCCTCGAAGCGCGCATACCCCTATTTTGACAATTTTTTGTGTCATATAGCAAATCATTTTTTGGGTGATCCGGATCTTGATGTCAAAAGTGCCAAATTTTTTTAAGGACATCTCTAGACCTTAGCTATGCATTTGGTTGGCCCTCAAATCCATTCCACCCATTTTAAATGTAAAAATAGCCCCGAAGCGCATACCACCATTTCGACGATTTTTCGTGTGCTATAGCAAACCATTTTTTGGGTGATCTGGATCCCGACATCAAAACTGTCAAAAATTTTTGTGGACGTCCGTCAAGACCTTGGATATGCATACGGTTGGCCCTCACAGCCATTCCAACCCATTTTGAAGGTCAAAATAGCCCCAAAGCGCGCATACCCCAATTTCGACAATTTTTCGTGTGCTATAGCAAACCTTTTTTTGGGTGATCCGGATCCTGAAGTCAACACTGCCAAAATTTTTAGTGGACGTCTGTAAAGACCTTGGCTATGCATACGGTTGTCCCTCACGGCCATTCTGACCCATTTTCAAGGTCAAAATAGCCCTGAAGCGCGCATACCCCCATTTCGATAATTTTTCGTGTGCTATAGCAAGCCATTTTTTGGGTGATCCGGATCCCGATGTAAGAACCGTCAAAATTTTTTGTGGACGTCCGTCAAGACCTTGACTATGCATCCGATTGGCCCTCACGTCCATTCCAACCCATTTTCAAGGTCAAAATAGCCCCGAAACACGCAAACCCCTATTTCAATGATTTTTTTGTGTGCTATAGCAAACCATTTTTTGGGTGATCCGGATCCCGATGTCAAAACTACCAAAATGTTTTTGTGGATGTCCGTCAAGACCTTGGCTATGCATTTGGTGGCCCTCACAGCCATTCCAACACATTTTCAAGGTCAAAATAGCCCCGAAGCGCGCATACCCCCATTTCGATTATTTTTTGTGTGCTATAGCAAACTATTTTTTGGGTGATCCTGATCACGACGTCAAAACTACTAAATTTTTTTGTGGACGTCCATAAAGACCTTGACTATGCATCCGGTTGGCCCTCATAGCCATTCCGTCCCATTTTCAAGATCAAAATAGCCTGAAGCGTGCATACCCCCATTTGGACGATTTTTCGTGTGCTATAGCAAACTAATTTTTGGGTGATCCGGATCTCGACGTCAAAATTACCAAAATTTTTTGTGGACGTCCGTCAAGACCTTGGCTATGCATCCGGTTGGCCCTCACGGCCATTTCAACCCATTTTCAAGGTCAAATGAGCCCCGAAGTGCGCATACCCCCATTTCGACGATTTATCGTGTGCTATAGCAAACCATTTTTTGGGTGATCCGGATCCCGACGTCAAAAGTGCCAAAACTTTTTGTGGACGTCCTTCAAGACCTTGGATATGCATCCGGTTGGCCCTCACGGCCATTCCGACCCATTTTCAAGGTCAAAATAGCCCCTAAGCGCGCATACCCCCATTTCGACGATTTTTCGTGTGCTATAGCAAACCATTTTTTGGGTGATCCGGATCCCGACGTCAAAACTACCAAAAGTTTTTGTGGACGTCCGTCAAGACCTTGGCTATGCATCCGGTTGACCCTCACGGCCATTCCGACCCATTTTCAAGGTGAAAATAGCCCCGAAGAGCGCAAATCCCCATTTCGACGATTTTTCGTGTGCTATATAGCAAACCATTTTTTGGGTGATCCGGATCCCGACGTCAAAAGTGCCAAAATTTTTTGTGGACGTATGTCAAGACCTTGGCTATGCATCCGGTTGACCCTCACAGCCATTTCAACCCATTTTAAAGGTCAAAATAGCCCCGAAGCGCGCATACCCACATTTCGACGATTTTTCATGTGCTATAGCAAACCAATTTTTGGGTGATATGAATCCCGACGTCAAAACTTCCAAACGTTTTTGTGGACATCCGTCAAGACCTTGGCTATGCATCCGGTTGGCCCTCACGGCCATTCCGACCCATTTTCAAGGTCAAAATAGCCCCGAAGCGCGCATACCCCCATTTCGACAATTTTTTGTCTGCTATAGAAAACCATTTTTTGGGTGTTCCGGATCCCGATGTCAAAAGTGCCAAATTGTTTTGTGGACGTCCGTCAAGACCTTGTTTATGCACTCGGTTGGCCCTCACGGCCATTCTTACCCATTTTCAAGGTCAAAATAGCCCTGAAGCGCGCATACCCCTATTTCGACGATTTTAAATGTGCTATAGCAAACCATTTTTTGGGTGATCCGAATCCCGATGTCAAAACTGCCAAAGGTTTTTGTGGACGTCCGTCAAGACCTTGAATATGCATCCGGTTGGCCCTCACGGCCATTCCGACCCATTTTCAAGGTCAAAATAGCCCTGAAGCGCGCATACCCCCATTTCGACGATTTTTCATGTGCTATAGCAAACCATTTTTTGGGTGATCCGGATTCCGACGTCGAAACTGCCAAAATTTTTTGTGGACGTCCGTCAAGACCTTGGCTATGCATCCGGTTGCCCCTCACTGCCATTCCGACCCATTTTCAAGGTCAAAATAGCTCCGAAGCGCGCATACCCCCATTTCGATGATTTATCGTTTGCTATCGCAAACCATTTTTTGGGTGATTCGGATCTCGACGTCAAAACTGCCAAAAGTTTTTGTGGACGTCTGTCAAGACCTTGGCTATGCATCTGGTTGTCCCTCACAGCCATTCTGACCCATTTCAAGGTCAAAATAGCCCAGAAGTGCGCATACCCCCATTTAAACGATTTTTCGTGTGCTATATCAAATCATTTTTTGGGTGATCCAGATCCTGACGTCAAAAGTGCGAAACTTTTTGTGGACGTCCTCAAGACCTTGTCTATGCATTGGACCTCACGGCCAATCCGACCCATTTTCAAGGTCAAAATAGCCTCGAAGCGCGCATACCCCCATTTCGATGATTTTTCGTGTGTTATAGCAAACCATTTTTTGGGTGATCCGGATCCCAACGTCAAAACTGGCAAATTTTTTGTGGACATCCGTCAAGACCTTGGCCATGCATCTGGTTGTCCCTCACGGCCATTTCAACCCATTTTCAAGGTCAAAAGAGCCCCGAAGCGCGCATACCCCCATTTCGATGATTTTTCGTGTGCTATAGCAAACCATTTTTTGGGTGATCCGGCTCACGATGAAAAAACTGTCAAAGTTTTTTTTGGACTTCCGTCAAGACCTTGACTTTGCATCCGGTTGGCCCTCACGGCCATTCCAACCCATTTTAAAAGTCAAAATAACCCCGAAGCGCGCATACCCCCATTTTGATGATTTTTCGTGTGCAATAACAAACCATTTTTTGGGTGATCCGGATCCCGACGTCAAAATTGCCAAATTATTTTGTGGACGTCCGTCAAGACCTTAGCTATGCATCCGGTTGGCCCTCATGGCCATTCCGACCCATTTTCAAGGTCAAAATAGCCACGAAGCGGGAATACCCCCATTTCGACGATTTTTCGTGTGCTATAGCAAACTAATTTTTGGGTGATCCAGATCCCGACGTTAGAAGTGCAAAAAATTTTTGTGGACGTCCGTCAAGACCTTGGCTATGTATACGGTTAGCCCTCACATCCATTTTGACCCATTTTAAAGGTCAAAATAGCCCCGAAGCGCGCATACCCCCATTTCGACAATTTTTTGTGTGCTATAGCAAACCATTTTTTGGGTGATCCGGATCCCGACGTGAAAACTGTCAAAAATTTTTGTGGACGTCCATCAAGATCTTGTCTATGAATCCGGTTGTCCCTCACGGCCATTCGGACCTATTTTCAAGGTCAAAATAGCCCCGAAGCGCGCATATCCCCATTTTGACGATTTTCCGTGTGCTATAGCAAACCATTTTTTGGGTGATTCGGATCCCAACGTCAAAACTACCAAAATTTTTGTGGACGTCCGTCAAGACCTTGGCTATGCATCCGGTTGTCCCTCACAGCCATTCCGACCCATTTTCAAGGTCAAAATAGCCCAGAAGCGCGCATACCTCCATTTCAACAATTTTTCATTTATTATAGCAAACCATTTTTTGGGTGATCCGGATCCCGACGTCAAAAGTGCCAAAACTTTTTGTGGACGTCCGTCAAGACCTTGGCTATGCATCTGGTTTGCCCTCACGGCCATTCCGACCCATTTTCAAGGTCAAAATAGCCCTGAAGCGCATACCCCCATTTCGATGATTTTTCGTGTGCTATAGCAAACCATTTTTTGGGTAATCCGGATCCTGACGTCAAAATTGCCAAATATTTTTGTGGACGTCCGTCAAGACCTTGGCTATGCATCCGGTTGGCCCTCATGGCCATTCCAACCCATTTTCAAGGTCAAAATAGCCACGAAGCGGGCATATCCCCATTTCGACGATTATTCGTGTGCTATAGCAAACCATTTTTTGGATGATCCAGATCCCGACGTCAAAAGTGCAAAATTTTTTTGTGGACGTCCGTCAAGACCTTGTCTATGTATACGGTTGGACCTCACGGCCATTTTGACCCATTTTAAAGGTCGAAATAGCCCCGAAGTGCGCATACCCCCATTTCGACGATTTTTTGTGTGCTATAGCAAACCATTTTTTGGGTGATCCGGATCCCGACGTCAAAACTACCAAACTTTTTTGTGGACGTCCTCAAGACACTTGGGCTATGCATTCGGGTTGGCTCCACAGCCATTCCGACCCTGTTCAAGGTCAAAATACCCGAAGCGCGCATACCTCCATTTCGATGATTTTTCGTGTGCTATAGCAAACCATTTTTTGGGTGATTCGGATCCCGATGTCAAAACTACCAAAAGTTTTTGTGGACGTCTGTCAAGACCTTGGCTATGCATCTGGTTGTCCCTCACAGCCATTCCGACCCATTTTCAAGGTCAAAATAGCCCAGAAGCGCGCATACCCCCATTTCGACGATTTTTCGTTTGCTATAGCAAACCATTTTTTGGATGATCCGGATCCCGACGTCAAAAGTGCCAAAAATTTTTGTGGACGTCCATCAAGACCTTGGCTATGCATCTGGTTGGCCCTCACGGCCATTCCGACCCATTTTCAAGGTCAAAATAGCCCTGAAGCGCATACCCCCATTTCGATGATTTTTCGTGTGCAATAGCAAACCATTTTTTGGGTGATCCGGATCCCGACGTCAAAATTGCCAAATTTTTTTGTGGACGTCCGTCAAGACCTTAGCTATGCATCCGGTTGGCCCTCATGGCCATTCCGACCCATTTTCAAGGTCAAAATAGCCACGAAGCGGGCATACCCCCATTTCGACGATTTTTCGTGTGCTATAGCAAACCATTTTTTGGATGATCCAGATCCCGACGTTAGAAGTGCAAAAAATTTTTGTGGACGTCCGTCAAGACCTTGGCTATGTATACGGTTGGCCCTCACGTCCATTTTGACCCATTTTAAAGGTCAAAATAGCCCCGAAGCGCGCATACCCCCATTTCGACAATTTTTTGTGTGCTATAGCAAACCATTTTTTGGGTGATCCGGATCCCGACGTGAAAACTGCCAAAAAATTTTGTGGATGTCCATCAAGATCTGGTCTATGAATCCGGTTGTCCCTCACGGCCATTCGGACCCATTTTCAAGGTCAAAATAGCCCCGAAGCGCGCATATCCCCATTTTGACGATTTTCCGTGTGCTATAGCAAACCATTTTTTGGGTGATCCGGATCCTAACGTTAAAACTGTCAAATATTTTTGTGGACGTCCCTCAAGACCTTGGCTATGCATCCGGTTGGCCCTCACAACCATTCCGACCCATTTTCAAGGTCAAAATAGCCCCGAAGCGCGCATACCTCCATTTCGATGATTTTTCGTGTGCTATAGCAAATCATTTTTTGGGTGATTCGGATCCCGACGTCAAAACTACCAAATTTTTTGGGGACGTCCGTCAAGACCTTGGCTATGCATCCGGTTGTCCCTCACAGCCATTCCAACCCATTTTCAAGGTCAAAATAGCCCAGAAGCGCGCATACCTCCATTTCGACGATTTTTCGTTTATTATAGCAAACCATTTTTTGGGTGATCCGGATCCCGACGTCAAAAGTGCCAAAACTTTTTGTGTACGTCCGTCAAGACCTTGGCTATGATCTGGTTGGCCCTCACGGCCATTCCAACCCATTTTCAAGGTCAAAATAGCCCTGAAGCGCATACCCCCATTTCGATGATTTTTCGTGTGCTATAGCAAACCATTTTTTGGGTAATCCGGATCCTGACGTCAAAATTGCCAAATTTTTTTGTGGACGTCCGTCAAGACCTTGGCTATGCATCCGGTTGGCCCTCATGGCCATTCCAACCCATTTTCAAGGTCAAAATAGCCACGAAGCGGGCATATCCCTATTTCGACGATTATTCGTGTGCTATAGCAAACCATTTTTTGGATGATCCAGATCCCGACGTCAGAAGTGCAAAATTTTTTTGTGGACTTCCGTCAAGACCTTGTCTATGTATACGGTTGGACCTCACGGCCATTTTGACCCATTTTAAAGGTCAAAATAGCCCCGAAGTGCGCATACCCCCATTTCGACGATTTTTCGTGTGCTATAGCAAACCATTTTTTGGGTGATCTGGATCCCGACGTCAAAACTGCCAAAAAATTTTGTGGACGTCCATCAAGATCTTGTCTATGCATCCGGTTGTCCCTCACGGCCATTTCAACCCATTTTCAAGGTCAAATGAGCCCCGAAGCGTGCATACCCCCATTTCGATGATTTTTCGTTTGCTATCGCAAACCATTTTTTGGGTGATTCGGATCTCGACATCAAAACTGCCAAATTTTTTGTGGACGTCCGTAAAGACCTTGGCTATGCATCCGGTTGGCCCTCACGGCTATTCCGACCCATTTTCAAGGTCAAAATAGCCCCTAAGCGCGCATACCCTCATTTCGACAATTTTTCGTGTGCTATAGCAAACCATTTTTTGGGTGATCCGGTTCCTGACATCAAAATTGCCAAAATATTTTGTGGACGTCTGTCAAGACATTGGCTATGCATCCGATTGGCCCTCACGGCCATTCCAACACATTTTCAAGTTTAAAATAGCCCCGAATCACGCATAACCCCATTTCAATGATTTTTCGTGTGCTATAGCAAACCATTTTTTAGGTGATCCGGATCCCGATGTAATAACTGTCAAAATTTTTTGTGGACGTCCGTCAAGACCTTGACTATGCATCTGATTGGCCCTCACGGCCATTACAACCCATTTTCAAGGTCAAAATAGCACCGAAGCACGCATACCCCATTTCGATGATTTTTCATGTGCTATAGCAAACCATTTTTTGGGTGATCTGGATCCCGACGTCAAAACTGCCAAAGAGTTTTTGTGGACGTCCGTCAAGACCTTGGCTATGCATCAGGTTGGCCCTCACGGCCATTCCGACCTATCTTGAAGGTCAAAATAGTCCTGAAGAGGGAATACCTCCATTTCGATGATTTTTCGTGTGCTATAGCAAACCATTTTTGGGTGATCCGGATCCCGACGTAAAAATGACCAAAACTTTTTGTGGACGTCCGTCAAGATCTTGACTATGCATCCAATTGGCCCTCACGGCCATTCGAACCCATTTTTAAGGTCAAAATAGCCCAGAAGCGCGCATACCTCCATTTCGACGATTTTTCGTTTATTATAGCAAACCATTTTTTGGGTGATCCGGATCCCGACGTCAAAAGTGCCAAAACTTTTTGTGTACGTCCGTCAAGACCTTGGCTATGATCTGGTTGGCCCTCACGGCCATTCCAACCCATTTTCAAGGTCAAAATAGCCCTGAAGCGCATACCCCCATTTCGATGATTTTTCGTGTGCTATAGCAAACCATTTTTTGGGTAATCCGGATCCTGACGTCAAAATTGCCAAATTTTTTTGTGGACGTCCGTCAAGACCTTGGCTATGCATCCGGTTGGCCCTCACAGCCATTCCGACCCATTTTCAAGGTCAAAATAGTCCCGAAGCGCGCATACCCCTATTTGGACGATTTTTCGTTTGCTATAGCAAACAATTTTTTGGGTGATCCGGATCCCGACGTCAAAAGTGCCAAATATTTTTTTGGGCGTCCGTCAAGACCTTGGCTATGTATCTGGTTGGACCTCACGGCCATTCTGAACCATTTTCAAGGTCAAAATAGCCCCGTAGCGCATACCCCCATTTCGACGATTTTTAGTGTGCTATAGCAAACTATTTTTTGGGTGATCCGAATTCCGATGTCAAAAGTGCCAAAATCTTTTGTGGACGTCCGTCAAGACCTTGGCTATGCATCCGGTTGACCCTAACGGTCATTCCGACCCATTTTAAAGGTCAAAATATCCCCGAAGCGCATATCCCCATTTCGATGATTTTTCGTGTGCTATAGCAAACCATTTTTTGGGTGATCCGGATCCCGACGTCAAAAGTGCCAAAAATTTTTGTGTACGTCCGTCAAGACCTTGGCTATGCATCTGGTTGGCCCTCATGGCCATTCCGACCCATTTTCAAGATTAAAATAGCCCCAAAGCGCGCATACCCCCATTTCGACGATTTTTCGTGTGCTATAGCAAACCATTTTTTGGGTGATCCGGATCTTGACGTCAAAAGTGCCAAATATTTTCTTGGACGTCCGTCTAGACCTTAGCTATGAATCCGGTTGGCCCTCAAAGCCATTCCGACCGATTTTAAATGTCAAAATAGCCCCGAAGCGCGCATACCACCATTTCGACGATTTTTCGTTTGCTATAGCAAACCATTTTTTGGGTGATCCGGATCCCGACGTCAAAAGTGCCAAAATTTTTTGGGGACTTCTGTTAAGACCCTGACTATGCATCCGGTTGGCCATTACGGATATTCAGACCCATTTTCATGGTCAAAATAGCCCCAAAGCGCACATACCTCTATTTCGATGATTTTTCGTGTTCTATAGGAAACCATTTTTTGGGTGATCAGGATCCCGACGTCAAAAGTGCCAAATATTTTTGTGGACGTCCTTCAAGACCTTGGCTATGCATCCGGTTGGCCCTCACGGCCATTCCAACCCATTTTTAAGGTCAAATGAGCCCCGAAGCGCGCATACCCCCATTTCGATGATTTATCGTGTGCTATAGCAAACCATTTTTTGGGTGATCCGGATCCCGACGTCAAAAGTGCCAAAAGTTTTTGTGGACGTCCTTCAAGACCTTGGATATGCATCCAGTTGGCCCTCATGGCCATTCTGACCCATTTTGAAGGTCAAAATAGCCCCGAAGCGCGCATACCCCCATTTCGACGATTTTTCGTGTGCTATAGCAAACCATTTTTTGGGTGATCCGTATCCTGACGTCAAAACTGCCAAAAGTTTTTGTGGACGTCCTTCAAGACCTTGGAGATGCATCCGGTTGGCCCTCACGGCCATTTTGACCAATTTTCAAGGTCAAAATAGCCTCGAAGCGCGCATACCCCCATTTCGATGATTTTTCGTGTGCTATAGTAAACCATTTCTTGGGTGATCCGGATCCCGATGTCAAAACTGCCAAATTTTTTTGTGGACGTCCGTTAAGACATTGGCTATGCATATGGTTGGCCTTCACGGCCATTCTGACCCAGTTTCAAGGTCTAAACATCCCCGAAGCGCGCATACCCCTATTTCGATGATTTTTCGTGTGCTATAGCAAACCATTTTTTGGGTGATCCGGATCCCGACGTCAAAAGTGCCAAACATTTTTGTGGACGTCCGTCAGGACCTTGGCTATGAATCTGGTTGGCCCTCATGGCCATTCCGACCCATTTTTCAAGTTTAAAATAGCCCCAAAGCGCGCATACCCCCATTTCGACGATTTTTCGTGTGCTATAGCAAACCATTTCTTGGGTGATCCGGATCTTGACGTCAAAAGTGCCAAATATTTTCTTGGACGTCCGTCTAGACCTTAGCTATGAATCCGGTTGGCCCTCAAAGCCATTCCGACCGATTTTAAATGTCAAAATAGCCCCGAAGCGCGCATACCACCATTTCAACGATTTTTCATTTGCTATAGCAAACCATTTTTTGGGTGATCCGGATCCCGACGTCAAAAGTGCCAAAATTTTTTGGGGACTTTTGTTAAGACCTTGACTATGCATCCGGTTGGCCATCACGGATATTCAGACCCATTTTCATGGTCAAAATAGCCCCAAAGCGCACATACCTCTATTTCGATGATTTTTCGTGTGCTATAGGAAACCATTTTTTGGGTGATCAGGATCCCGACGTCAAAAGTGCCAAATATTTTTGTGGACGTCCTTCAAGACCTTGGCTATGCATCCGGTTGGCCCTCACGGCCATTCCAACCTATTTTTAAGGTCAAATGAGCCCCGAAGCGCGCATACCCCCATTTCGATGATTTATCGTGTGCTATAGCAAACCATTTTTTGGGTGATCCGGATCCCGACGTCAAAAGTGCCAAAATTTTTTGTGGACGTCCTTCAAGACCTTGGATATGCATCCGGTTGGCCCTCATGGCCATTCTGACCCATTTTGAAGGTTAAAATAGCCCCGAAGCGCGCATACCCCCATTTCGACGATTTTTCGTGTGCTATAGCAAACCATTTTTTGGGTGATCCGGATCCCGACGTCAAAAGTGCCAACATTTTTTGTGGACGTCCTTCAAGACCTTGGATATGCATCCGGTTGGCCCTCATGGTCATTCTGACCCATTTTGAAGGTCAAAATAGCCCCGAAGCGCGCATACCCCCATTTCGACGATTTTTCGTGTGCTATAGCAAACCATTTTTTGGGTGATCCGTATCCTGAAGTCAAAACTGCCAAAGGTTTTTGTGGACGTCCTTCAAGACCTTGGAGATGCATCCGGTTGGCCCTCACTGCCATTTTGACCAATTTTCAAGGTCAAAATAGCCTCGAAGCGCGCATACCCCCATTTCGATGATTTTTCGTGTGCTATAGTAAACCATTTCTTGGGTGATCCGGATCCCGATGTCAAAACTGCCAAAAATTTTTGTGGACTTCCGTTAAGACATTGGCTATGCATATGGTTGGCCCTCACGGCCATTCTGACCCAGTTTCAAGGTCTAAACATCCCCGAAGCGCGCATACCCCTATTTCGATGATTTTTCGTGTGCTATAGCAAACCATTTTTTGGGTGATCCGGATCCCGACGTCAAAAGTGCCAAATATTTTTGTGGACGTCCGTCAGGACCTTGGCTATGCATCTGGTTGGCCCTCACGGCCATTCCGACCCATTTTCAAGGTTAAAATAGCCTCGAAGCGCGCATACCCCCATTTCGATGATTTTTCGTGTCCTATAGCAAACCATTTTTTGGGTGATCCGGATCTTGATGTCAAAAGTGCCAAAATTTTTTGAGGACGTCCGTCTAGACCTTAGCTATGCATCTGGTTGTCCCTCAAAGCCATTCCGAACCATTTTAAATGTAAAAATAGCCCCAAAGCGCATACCACCATTTCGACGATTTTTCGTGTGCTATAGCAAACCATTTTTTGGGTGATCTGGATCCCGACATAAAAACTGTCAAAAATTTTTGTGGACGTCCGTCAAGACCTTGGCTATGCATACGGTTGGCCCTCACGACCATTCCAACCCATTTTCAAGGTCAAAATAGCCCCGAAGCGCGCATACCCCCATTTCGACAATTTTTCGTGTGCTATAGCAAACCTTTTTTTGGGTGATCCGGATCCTGACGTCAACACTGCCAAAATTTTTTGTGGACGTCTGTAAAGACCTTGGCTATGCATATGGTTGGCCCTCACGGCCGTTCCGACCCATTTTCAAGGTCAAGATAGCCCCGAAGCGCGCATACCCCCATTTCGATGATTTTTTGTGTGCTATAACAAACCATTTTTTGGTGATCCGGATCCCGATGTAAGAACCGTCAAATTTTTTGTGGACGTCCGTCAACACCTTGACTATGCATCCGATTGTCCCTCACGCCCATTCCAACCCATTTAAAGGTCAAAATATCCCCGAAACACGCAAACCCCTATTTCAATGATTTTTTTGTGTGCTATAGCAAACCATTTTTTGGGTGATCCGGATCCCGACGACAAAACTACTAAATCTTTTTTGTGGATGTCCGTCAAGACCTTGTCTATGCATTAGGTTGGCCCTCACATCCATTCCAACACATTGTCAAGGTCAAAATAGCCCCGAAGCGCGCATACCCCCATTTCGATTATTTTTTGTGTGCTATAGCAAACCATTTTTTGGGTGATCCTGATCCCGACGTCAAAACTACTAAATTTTTGGTGGACGTCCATAAAGACCTTGACTATGCATCCGGTTGGCCCTCATAGCCATTCTGCCCCATTTTCAAGATCAAAATAGCCCGAAGCGGGCATACCCCCATTTCGACGATTTTTCGTGTGCTATAGCAAACCAATTTTTGGGTGATCCGGATCTCAACGTCAAAATTGCCAAAATTTTTGTGGGCGTCCGTCAAGACCTAGGATATGCATCCGGTTGGACCTAACGGCCATTACGACCCATTTTCAAGGTCAAAATAGCCCCGAAGCGCGCATACCCCCTTTTCGATGATTTTTCGTGTGCTATAGCAAACCATTTTTTGTGTGATCCGGATCCCGACGTTAAAAGTGCCAAACAATTTTGTGGACGTCCGTAAAGACCTTGTCTATGCATCCGGTTGGCCCTCAAGGCAATTTCGACACATTTTCAAGGTCAAAATTGCCCCGAAGCGCGCATACCCATTTCGACAATTTTTTGTGTGCTATAACGAACCATTTTTTGGGTGATCCGGATCGTAACCTCAAAACTGCCAAAAATTTTTGTGGACATCTATGAAGACCTTGGCTATGCATCCGATTGTACCTCACGGCCATTCCAACCCATTTTCAAGGTCAAAATAGCCCCGAAGCGCGCATACCCCCATTTCGATGATTTTTCGTGTGCTATAGCAAACCATTTTTTGGGTGATCCGGATCACGATGTAAAAACTGTCAAAAGTTTTTGTGGACGTCCGTCAAGACCTTGGCTATGCATCTAGTTGGCACTCACGGCCATTCCGATCCATTTTCAAGGTCAAAATAGCCCCGAAGCGCGCATACGCCCATTTCGACGATTTTTCATGTGCTATAAGCACACCATTTTAGGGTGATCCGGATCCCGACGTCAAAAGTGCCAAATATTTTTGTGGACGTTCGTCAAGACCTTGGCTATGCATCCGGTTGGCACTCACGGCCATTCCAATCCATTTTCAAGGTCAAAATATCCTCGAAGCGCGCATACCCCTATTTTGACGATTTTTCGTGTGCTATGCAAATCATTTTTTGGGTGATCCGAATCCTGACGTCAAAACTGTAAATATTTTTGTGGACGTCCATCAAGACCTTGGCTATGCATCCGGTTGGCCCTCACGGCCATTCCGACCTATTTTCAAGGTCAAAATAGCCCCAAAGAGGGCATACTCCCATTTCGACGATTTTTCGTGTGCTATAGCAAACTATTTTTTGGGTGATCCGGATCCTGACATCAAAACTACCAAAACTTTTTGTGGACGTCCCTCAAGACCTTGGCTATGCATCCGGTTGGCCCTCACAGCCATTCCGACCCATATTCAAGGTCAAAATATCCCCGAAGCGCGCATACCTCCATTTCGATGATTTTTCGTGTGCTATAGCAAACCAATTTTTGGGTGATTCGGATCCCGACGTCAAAACTACCAAAATTTTTTGTGGACGTTTGTCAAGACCTTGGCTATGCATTTGGTTGTCCCTCACAGCCATTCCAACCCATTTTCAAGGTCAAAATAGCCCAGAAGCGCGCATACCCCATTTTCGACGATTTTTCGTTTGCTATAGCAAACCATTTTTTGGGTGATCCGGATCCCGACGTCAAAAGTGCCAAAACTTTTTGTGGACGTCCGTCAAGACCTTGGCTATGCATCTGGTTGGCCCTCACGGCCATTCCGACCCATTTTCAAGGTCAAAATAGCCCTGAAGCACATACCCCCATTTCGATGATTTTTCGTGTGCTATCGCAAACCATTTTTGGGTGATCCGGATGCCGGCGTCAAAATTGCCAAATATTTTTGTGGACGTCCGTCAAGACCTTGGCTATGCATCCAGTTGGCCTTCATGGCCATTCCGACCCATTTTCAAGGTCAAAATAGCCACGAAGCGGGCATACCCCCATTTTGACGATTTTTCGTGTGCTATAGCAAACCATTTTTTGGATGATCCAGATCCCGACGTCAGAATTGCAAAAAATTTTTGTGGACGTCCGTCAAGACCTTGGCTATGTATATGGTTGGCCCTCACGGCCATTTTGACCCATTTGAAAGGTCAAAATAGCCCCGAAGCGCGCATACCCCCATTTCGACGATTTTTCGTGTGCTATAGCAAACCATTTTTTGGGTGATCCGGATCCCGACGTCAAAAGTGCCAAAACTTTTTGTGGACGTCCGTCAAGACCTTGGATATGCATTCGGTTGGCACTCACGGTCATTCCGACCCATTTTCAAGGTCAAAATAGCCCAGAAGCGCGCATACCCCCATTTCGACGATTTTTCGTGTGCTATAGCACACCATTTTTTGGGTGATCCAGATCCCGACGTCAAAAGTGCCAAAAGTTTTTGTGGACGTCCGTCAAGACATTGGCTATTCATCCGGTTGGCCCTCACGGCCATTCCGACCCATTTTCAAGGTCAAAATAGCCTCGAAGCGCGCATACCCCCATTTCGACGATTTTTCGTGTGCTATAGCACACCATTTTTGGGTGATCCGGATCCGACGTCAAAAGTGCCAAAAATTTTTGTGGACGTCCTTCAAGACCTTGGCTATGCATTTGGTTGTCCCTCACGGCCATTCCGACCCATTTTCAAGGTCAAAATAGCCCTGAAGCGCATACCCCCATTTCGATGATTTTTCGAGTGCTATAGCAAACCATTTTTTGGGTGATCCGGATCCCGACGTCAAAATTGCCAAATTTTTTTGTGAACGTCCGTCAAGACCTTGGCTATGCATCCGGTAGGCCCTCATGGCCATTCAAACCCATTTTCAAGGTCAAAATATCCACGAAGCGGGTATACCCCATTTCGACGATTTTTCGTGTGCTATAGCAAACCATTTTTTCGATGATCCAGATCCCGACGTCAGACGTGCAAAAACTTTTTGTGGACATCCTTCAAGACTTTGTCTATGTATACGGTTGGCCCTCATGGCCATTTTGACCCATTTTAAAGGTCAAAATAGCCCCGAAGTACGCATACCCCTATTTCAACGATTTTTCGTGTGCTATAGCAAACCATTTTTGGGTGATCCGGATCCCGACTTCAAAAGTGCCAAATATTTTTGTGGACGTCCGTCAAGACCTTAGCTATGCATCCGTTTGGCACTCATGGCCATTCCGACCCATTTTTAAGATTAAAATAGCCCCGAAGCGCGTATACCCCCATTTTGACGATTTTTCGTGTGCTATAGCACAACATTTTTTAGTGATCCGGATCTCGACGTCAAAAGTGCCAAAAGTTTTTGTGGACGTCCGTCAAGACATTGGCTATGCATCCGGTTGGCCCTCACGGCCATTCGGACCCATTTTCAAGGTCAAAATAGCCCCGAAGCGTGCATACCCCCATTTCGATGATTTTTCGTTTGCTATCGCAAACCATTTTTTGGGTGATTCGGAACTCGACATCAAAACTGCCAAATTTTTTGTGGACGTCCGTAAAGACCTTGGCTATGTATCCGGTTGGCCCTCACGGCCATTCCGACCCATTTTCAAGGTCAAAATAGCCCCGAAGCGCGCATACCCCCATTTCAATGATTTTTTGTGTGCTATATCAAATCATTTTTTGGGTGATCCAAATACCGACGTCAATAGTGCAAAATTTTTTTTGGACGTCCGTCAAGACCTTGGCTATGCATCCGATTGGTCCTCACGGCCAATCCAACCCATTTTCAAGGTCAAAATAGCCCCGAAGCGCGCATACCCCCAATTCGATGATTTTTTGTGTGATCCGGATCCCGATGCCAAAACTGGCAAATTTTTTGTGGACGTCCATTAAGACCTTGGCTATGCATCTGGTTGGACCTCACGGCCATTCCAACCCATTTTCAAGGTCAAAATAGCCCCGAGCGCGCATACCCCCATTTCGACGATTTTTCGTGTGCTATCGCAAACCATTTTTTGGTTGATTCGGATCTCGATGTCAAAACTGCCAAATTTTTTTGTGGACGTCCGTAAAGACCTTGGCATTGCATCCGGTTGTCCCTCACGGCCATTCCGACCCATTTTCAAGGTCAAAATAGCCCCGAAGTGCGCATACCCCAATTTTAATGATTTTTCGTGTGCTATATCAAATCATTTTTTGGGTGATCCAGATCCCGATGTCAAAATGCGAAAATTTTTGTGGACGTCTGTCAAGACCTTGGCTATGCATCCGGTTGGACCTCACGGCCAATCCGAACCATTTTCAAGGTCAAAATAGCCCCGAAGCACGCATACCCCCATTTCGATGATTTTTCGTGTGTTATAGCAAACCATTTTTTGGGTGATCCGGATCCCGACGTCAAAACTGGCAAATTTTTTGTGAACGTCTATCAAGACCTTGGCTATGCATCCGTTTAGCCATCACGGTCATTCCAACCCATTTTCAAGGTCAAAAGAGCCCCGAAGCACGCATACCTCTATTTCGACGATTTATCATGTGCTATAGCAAACCATTTTTTGGGTGATCCGGATCCCAACATCAAAAGTGCCAAAAACTTTTGTGCACGTCTGTGATGACCTTGGCTATGCATCTGGTTGGTCCTCACGGTCATTCCGACCCATTTTCAAGGTTAAAATAGCCCCAAAGCACGCATACCCCCATTTTGACGATTTTTCGTGTGCTATAGCAAACCATTTTTTGGGTGATCAGGATCTTGACGTCAAAAGTGCCAAATATTTTTGTGGACGTCCGTCAAGACCTTAGCTATACATCCGGTTGGCCCTCACAGCCATTCCGACCCATTTTCAAGGTCAAAATATCCCCGAAAAGCGCATACCCCCAATTCGATGATTTTTCGTGTGCTATAGCAAACCATTTTTTGGGTGATCCGGATCCCGACGTCAAAACTGCCAAACGTTTTTGTGGACGTCCGTCAAGACCTTGGCTATGCATACGGTTGGCCCTAACGGCCATTCCAACCAATTTTCAAGGTCAAAATAGCCCCGAAGCGCGCATACCCTCGTTTCGACAATTTTTCGTGTGCTATAGCAAAACATTTTTTGGGTGATGCGGTTCCTGACATCAAAACTGCCAAAATTTTTTGTCTGTCAAGACATTGGCTATGCATCCGGTTGGCCCTAACGGCCATTCCAACACATTTTCAAGTTTAAAATAGCCCCGAAGCGCATAACCCCATTTCGATGACTTTTTGTGTGCTATAGCAAACCATTTTTTAGGTGATCCGGATCCCGATGTAAGAACTGTCAAATTTTTTGTGGACATCCGTCAAGACCTTGACTATGCATCTGATTGGCCCTCACGGCCATTACAACCCATTTTCAAGGTCAAAATAGCCCCGAAGCACGCATACCCCATTTCGACGATTTTTCATGTGCTATAGCAAACCATTTTTTGGGTGATCTGGATCCCGACGTCAAAACTGCCAAAGAGTTTTTGTGGACGTCCGTCAATACCTTGGCTATGCATCAGGTTGGCCCTCACGGTCATTCCGACCTATTTTCAAGGTAAAAATAGTCCTGAAGAGGGCATACCTCCATTTCGATAATTTTTCGTGTGCTATAGCAAGCCATTTTTGGGTGATCCGGATCCCGACGTAAAAATGACCAAAACTTTTTGTGGACGTCCGTCAAGATCTTGACTATGCATCCAGTTCGCCCTTACGGCCATTCGAACCCATTTTCAAGGTCAAAATAGCCCCGAAGCGCGCATACCCCCAGTTCGACGATTTTTCGTGTGCTATAGCAAACTATTTTTTGGGTGATCCGAATTCTGATGTCAAAAGTGCCAAAAATTTTTGTGGACATCCGTCAAGACCTTGGCTATGCATCTGGTTAACCCTCACGGTCATTCCGACCCATTTTGAAGGTCAAAATATCCCCGAAGTGCATACTCCCATTTCAATGATTTTTCATGTGCTATAGCAAACCATTTTTTGGGTGATTCGGATCCCGACGTCAAAAGAGCCAAAAAATTTTGTGGACGTCCGTCAAGACCTTGGCTATGCATCTGGTTGGCCCTCACGGCCATTCCGACCCTTTTTCAAGGTTAAAATAGCCCCAAAGCGCGCATACCCCCATTTCGACGATTTTTCGTGTGCTATAGCAAACCATTTTTTGGGTGATCCGGATCTTGACGTCAAAAGTTCCAAATATTTTCTTGGACGTCCGTCTAGACCTTAGCTATGCATCCGGTTGGCCCTCAAAGCCATTCTGACCCATTTTAAATGTCAAAATAGCCCCGAAGCGCGCATACCACCATTTCGACGATTTTTCGTTTGCTATAGCAAACCATTTTTTGGGTGATCCGGATCCCGACGTCAAAAGTGCCAAAAGTTTTTTGGGACGTCTTTTAAGACCTTGACTATGCATATGGTTGGCCATCACGGCCATTCCGACCCATTTTCATGGTCAAAATAGCCCCAAAGCGCACATACCCCTATTTCGATGATTTTTCGTGTGCTATAGTAAACCATATTTTGGGTGATCAGGATCCCGATGTCAAAAGTGCCAAAATTTTTTGTGGACGTCCTTCAAGACCTTGGATATGCATCCGGTTGGCCCTCACGGCCATTCCGACCCATTTTCAAGGTCAAAATAGCCCCTAAGTGCGCATACCCCCATTTCGACGATTTATCGTGTGCTATAGCAAACCATTTTTTGGGTGATCGGATCACGACGTCAAAAGTGCCAAAAGTTTTTGTGGACGTCCTTCAAGACCTTGGGATATGCATCCGGTTGGCCCTCACAGCCATTCCGACCCATTTTTCAAGGTCAAAATAGCCCCTAAGCGCGCATACCCCCATTTCGACGATTTTTCGTGTGCTATAGCAAACCATTTTTTGGGTGATCCGGATCCCGACGTCAAAACTACCAAAAGTTTTTGTGGACGTCCGTCAAGACCTTGGCTATGCATCCGGTTGACCCTCACGGCCATTCCGACCCATTTTCAAGGTCAAAATAGCCCCCGAAGAGCGCAAATCCCCATTTCGACGATTTTTCGTGTGCTATATAGCAAACCATTTTTGGGTGATCCGGATCCCGACGTCAAAAGTGCCAAAATTTTTTGTGGACGTATGTCAAGACCTTGGCTATGCATCCGGTTGACCCTCACAGCCATTTCAACCCATTTTAAAGGTCAAAATAGCCCCGAAGCGCGCATACCCACATTTCGACGATTTTTCATGTGCTATAGCAAACCAATTTTTGGGTGATATGAATCCCGACGTCAAAACTTCCAAACGTTTTTGTGGACATCCGTCAAGACCTTGGCTATGCATCCGGTTGGCCCTCACGGCCATTCCGACCCATTTTCAAGGTCAAAATAGCCCCGAAGCGCGCATACCCCCATTTCGACAATTTTTTGTCTGCTATAGAAAACCATTTTTTGGGTGTTCCGGATCCCGATGTCAAAAGTGCCAAATTGTTTTGTGGACGTCCGTCAAGACCTTGTTTATGCACTCGGTTGGCCCTCACGGCCATTCTTACCCATTTTCAAGGTCAAAATAGCCCTGAAGCGCGCATACCCCTATTTCGACGATTTTAAATGTGCTATAGCAAACCATTTTTTGGGTGATCCGAATCCCGATGTCAAAACTGCCAAAAGTTTTTGTGGACGTCCGTCAAGACCTTGAATATGCATCCGGTTGGCCCTCACGGCCATTCCGACCCATTTTCAAGGTCAAAATAGCCCTGAAGCGCGCATACCCCCATTTCGACGATTTTTCATGTGCTATAGCAAACCATTTTTTGGGTGATCCGGATTCCGACGTCAAAACTGCCAAAAGTTTTTGTGGACGTCCGTCAAGACCTTGGCTATGCATCCGGTTGCCCCTCACTGCCATTCCGACCCATTTTCAAGGTCAAAATAGCTCCGAAGCGTGCATACCCCCATTTCGACGATTTATCGTTTGCTATCGCAAACCATTTTTTGGGTGATTCGGATCTCGACGTGAAAACTGCCAAATGTTTTTGTGGACGTCCGTAAAGACCTTGGCTATGCATCCGGTTGTCCCTCACGGCCATTCCGACCTATTTCCAAGGTCAAAATAGCCTCGAAGCGCGCATACCTCCATTTAAACGATTTTTCGTGTGCTATATCAAATCATTTTTTGGGTGATCCAGATCCTGACGTCAAAAGTGCGAAAATTTTTGTGGACGTCCTCAAGACCTTGTCTATGCATTGGACCTCACGGCCAATCCGACCCATTTTCAAGGTCAAAATAGCCTCGAAGTGCGCATACCCCCATTTCGACGATTTTTCGTGTGTTATAGCAAACCATTTTTTGGGTGATCCGGATCCCAATGTCAAAACTGGCAAATTTTTTATGGACATCCGTCAAGACCTTGGCCATGCATCTGGTTGTCCCTCACGGCCATTTCAACCCATTTTCAAGGTCAAAAGAGCCCCGAAGCGCGCATACCCCCATTTCGATGATTTATCATGTGCTATAGCAAACCATTTTTTGGGTGATCCGGATCCCGACGTCAAAAGTGCCAAAAACTCTTGTGGACGTCTGTCAAGACCTTGGCTATGCATCCGGTTGGCCCTCACGGCCATTCCAACCCATTTTAAAAGTCAAAATAGCCCCGAAGCGCGCATACCCCCAGTTCGATGATTTTTCAAGTGCTATAGCAAATGATTTTTTGGGTGATCCGGATTCCGACGTCAAAACTGCCAAATGTTTTTGTGGACATCCGTCAAGACCTTGGCTATGCATCCGGTTGGCCCTCACGGCCATTCCGACCCATTTTCAAGGTCAAAATAGCCCCGAAGCGCGCATACCTCCATTTCGATGATTTTTCGTGTGCTATATCAAACCATTTTTTGGGTGATCCAGATCCCGACGTCAAAAGTGCGAAAATTTTTGTGGACATCCGTCAAGACCTTGGCTATGCATCAGGTTGGCCCTCACGCCAATCCGACCCATTTTTCACGGTTAAAATAGCCGTCGAAGCTCCGCATACCCCCATTTCGATGATTTTTCGTGTGCTATAGAAGACCATATTTTGGCTTGATCCTGATTCCGACCTTTCAAACATGGCAAATTATGTAGACGTCCGTCAAGTCCTTGGCTATGCATCCGGTTGGCCCTCACGGCCATTCGGACCCATTTTCAAGGTCAAAATAGCCCCGTAGAGTGCATACCCCCATTTTGACGATTTTTCGTGTGCTATATAGCAAACCTTTTTTTGGGTGATCCGGATCCCGATGTCAAAAGTGCCAAAAAATTTTGTGGACGTATGTCAAGACCTAGGCTATGCATCCGGTTGACCCTCACAGCCATTTTGACCCATTTTAAAGGTCAAAATAGCCCCGAAGAGCGCATATCCCCATTTCGATGATTTTTTGAGTGCTATAGTAAACCTTTTTTTGGGTGATCCGAATCCCGACATCAAAAGTTCCAAAAATTTTTGTGGACGTCCGTCAAGACCTTGGGTATGCATCCGATTGGCCCTCACGGCCGTTCCAACCCATTTTTAAGGTTAAAATAGCTCCGAAGAGCGCATACCCCCATTTCGATGATTTTTCGTCTGCTATAGCAAACCATTTTTTGGGTGATTCGGATCCCGACGTCAAAAGTGCCAAATATTTTTGTGGACGTCCGTCAAGACCTTGTCTATGCACTCGATTGGCCCTCACGGCCATTCTTACCCATTTTCAAGGTCAAAATAGCCCCGAAGCGCGCATACCCTCATTTCGACGATTTTAAATGTGCTATAGCAAACCATTTTTTGGGTGATCTGGATCTTGACATCAAAACTGCCAAACTTTTTTGTGGACATCCGTCAAGACCTTTGCTATGCATCCGGTTGTCCCTCACGGCCATTCCGACCCATTTTCAAGGTCAAAATAGCCCTGAAGCGCGTATACCCCCAATTCAACGATTTTTCATGTGCTATAGCAAACCATTTTTTGGGTGATCCGGATTTCGACGTCAAAACTGCCAAATTTTTTGTGGACGTCCGTCAAGACCTTGGATATGCATCCGGTTGGCCCTCACTGTCATTCCAACCCATTTTCAAGGTCAAAATAGCCCCGAAGCGTGCATACCCCCATTTCGATGATTTTTCGTTTGCTATCGCAAACCATTTTTTAGGTGAATCGGATCTCGACATCAAAACTGCCAAATTTTTTGTGGACGTCCGTAAAGACCTTGGCTGTGCATCCGGTTGTCCCTCACGGCCATTCCGACCCATTTTCAAGGTCAAAATAGCCCCGAAGCGCGCATACCCCCATTTCAACAATTTTTCGTGTGCTATATCAAATCATTTTTTGGGTGATCCAGATACCGACGTCAATAGTGCAAAATTTTTTTTGGACGTCCGGCAAGACCTTGGCTATGCATCCGATTGGTCCTCACGGCCAATTCGACCCATTTTCAAGGTCAAAATAGCCCCGAAGCGTGCATACCCCCAATTCGATGATTTTTTGTGTGTTATAGCAAACCATTTTTTGGGTGATCCGGATCCCGACGCCAAAACTGGCAAATTTTTTGTGGACGTCCGTTAAGACCTTGGCTATGCATCTGCTTGGACCTCACGGCCATTCCAACCCATTTTCAAGGTCAAAATAGCCCCGAAGCGCGCATACCCCCATTTCGACGATTTTTCGTGTGCTATCGCAA
The DNA here is from genome assembly GCA_016801875.1 of Solanum sitiens. Lineage (NCBI taxonomy): Eukaryota > Viridiplantae > Streptophyta > Magnoliopsida > Solanales > Solanaceae > Solanum > Solanum sitiens. The sequence goes on along the minus strand of JABWTJ010001409.1, from coordinate 3,567 downwards.
ACCATTTTTTGGGTGATTCGGATCTGAACGTCAAAACTGCCAAATATTTTTGTGGACGTCCGTAAAGACCTTGGCATTGCATCCGGTTGTCTCTCACGGCCATTCCGACCCATTTTCAAGGTCAAAATAGCCCCGAAGTGCACATACCCCAATTTCAATGATTTTTCGTGTGCTATATCAAATCATTTTTTGGGTGATCCAGATCTCGATGTCAAAATGCAAATATTTTTGTGGACGTCTGTCAAGACCTTGGCTATGCATCCGGTTGGACCTCACGGCCAATCCAAACCATTTTCAAGGTCAAAATAGCCTCGAAGCGCGCATACCCCCATTTCGATGATTTTTCGTGTGTTATAGCAAACCATTTTTTGGGTGATCCGGATCCCGACGTCAAAACTGGCAAATTTTTTGGACGTCGTTCAAGACCTTGGTTATGCATTCGTTGGCCCTCACGGCCATTTCAACCCATTTTCAAGGTCAAATGAGCCCCGAAGCGCGCATACCCCCATTTCGACGATTTATCGTGTGCTATAGAAAACCATTTTTTGGGTGATCCGGATCCCGTCGTCAAAAGTGCCAAAATTTTTTGTGGACGTCCTTCAAGACCTTGGATATGCATCCGGTTGGCCCTCACGTCCATTCCGACCCATTTTCAAGGTCAAAATAGCCCCTAAACGCGCATACCCCCATTTCGACGATTTTTCGTGTGCTATAGCAAACTATTTTTTGGGTGATCCGGATCCCGACGTCAAAACTGCCAAAAGTTTTTGTGGACGTCCGTCAAGACCTTGGCGATGCATCCGGTTGGCCCTCACGGCCATTCTGACCCATTTTCAAGGTCAAAATAGCCTCGAAGCGCGCATACCCCCATTTCGACGATTTTTCGTGTCATATAGCAAATCATTTTTTGGGTGATCCGGATCTTGATGTCAAAAGTGCCAAATTTTTTTGAGGACGTCCGTCTAGACCTTAGCTATGCATCTGGTTGGCCCTCAAATCCATTCCACCCATTTTAAATGTAAAAATAGCCCCGAAGCGCATACCACCATTTCGACGATTTTTCGTGTGCTATAGTAAACCATTTTTTGGGTGATCTGGATCCCGACATCAAAACTGTCAAAAATTTTTGTGGACGTCCGTCAAGACCTTGGATATGCATACGGTTGGCCCTCACGGCCATTCCAACCCATTTTCAAGGTCAAAATAGCCCCAAAGCGCGCATACCCCAATTTCGACAATTTTTCGTGTGCTATAGCAAACCTTTTTTTGGGTGATCCGGATCCTGAAGTCAACACTGCCAAAATTTTTAGTGGACGTCTGTAAAGACCTTGGCTATACATACGGTTGTCCCTCACATCCATTCCAACCCATTTTCAAGGTCAAAATAGCCCTGAAGCGCGCATACCCCAATTTCGATAATTTTTCGTGTGCTATAGTGGGCGATCCGGGATCCCGATGTAAGAACCGCAAAATTTTTTTGTGGACGTCCGTCAAGACCCTTGAACTATGCATCCGATTGGCCCTCACGTCCATCCAACCCATTGTTCAAGGTGAAAAATACCCCGAACACCAAACCCCAGTTCAATGAGTTTTTTGTGTCTATAGCAAACCAGTTTTTGGGTGATCCGGATCCCCGACGTCAAAAACCAAAATGTTTTTTGGGGATGTCCGTAAGACCTGGGCTATGCATTCGGGTGGCCCTCACAGCCATTCCAACACATTTTCAAGGTCAAAATAGCCCCGAAGCGCGCATACCCCCATTTCGATTATTTTTTGTGTGCTATAGCAAACCATTTTTTGGGTGATCCTGATCACGACGTCAAAACTACTAAAATTTTTTGTGGACGTCCATAAAGACCTTGACTATGCATCCGGTTGGCCCTCATAGCCATTCCGTCCCATTTTCAAGATCAAAATAGCCCAAAGCGTGCATACCCCCATTTCGACGATTTTTCGTGTGCTATAGCAAACTTATTTTTGGGTGATCCGGATCTCGACGTCAAAATTACCAAAATTTTTTGTAAACGTCCGTCAAGACCTTGGCTATGCATCTGGTTGGCCCTCACTGTCATTCCGACCCATTTTCAAGGTCAAAATAGCCCCGAAGCGCGCATACCCCTTTTTCGACGATTTTTCGTGTGCTATAGCAAACCATTTTTTGGGTGATCCGGATGCCGACGTTAAAAGTGCCAAATAATTTTGTGGACGTCCGTCAAGACCTTGGCTATGCATCCGGTTGGCTCTCACGGCAATTCCGACCCATTTTCAAGGTCAAAATTGCTCCGAAGCGCGCATACCCATTTCGACAATTTTTTGTGTGCTATAGCGAACCATTTTTTGGGTGATCCGGATCGTGATATCAAAACTGCCAAAATTTTTTATGGACGTCTATCAAGACCTTGGCTATGCATTCGGTTGGACCTCACGGCCATTCCAACCCATTTTCAAGGTCAAAATAGCCCCGAAGCGCGCATACCCCCATTTCGATGATTTTTCGTGTGCTATAGCAAACCATTTTTTGGGTGATCCGGTTCACGATGTAAAAACTGTCAAAGTTTTTTTTGGACTTTCGTCAAGACCTTGACTTTGCATCCGGTTGGCCCTCACGGCCATTCCAACACATTTTAAAGGTCAAAATAGCCCCGAAGCGCGCATACCCCCATTTTGATGATTTTTTGTGTGCTATAGCAAATCATTTTTTGGGTGATCTGGATCCTGACGTCAAAACTGCAAAAATTTTTGTGGACGTCCATCAAGACCTTGGCTATGCATCCGGTTGTCCCTCACGGCCATTCCGACCTATTTTCAAGGTCAAAATAGCCCCGAAGAGCGCATACTCCCATTTCGACGATTTTTCGTGTGCTATAGCAAACCATTTTTTGGGTGATTCGGATCCCAACGTCAAAACTACCAAAATTTTTTGTGGACGTCCGTCAAGACCTTGGCTATGCATCCGGTTGTCCCTCACAGCCATTCCGACCCATTTTCAAGGTCAAAATAGCCCAGAAGCGCGCATGCCTCCATTTCGACGATTTTTCGTTTATTATAGCAAACCATTTTTTAAATGATCCAGATCCCAACGTCAAAAGTGCCAAAACTTTTTGTGGACATCCGTCAAGACCTTGGCTATGCATCTGTCACGGCCATTCCGACCCATTTTCAAGGTCAAAATAGCCCCGAAGCGCGCATACCCCCATTTCAACGATTTTTTGTGTGCTATATCAAATCATTTTTTGGGTGATCCACATACCGACGTCAATAGTGCAAAAATTTTTTTGGACGTCCGTCAAGACCTTGGCTATGCATCCGATTGGTCCTCACGGCCAATCTAACCCATTTTCAAGGTCAAAATAGCCCCGAAGCGCGCATACCCCCAATTCGATGATTTTTTGTGTGATCCAGATCCCGACGCCAAAACTGGCAAATTTTTTGTGGACGTCCATTAAGACCTTGGCTATGCATCTGGTTGGACCTCACGGCCATTCCAACCCATTTTCAAGGTCAAAATAGCCCCGAAGCGCGCATACCCCCATTTCGACGATTTTTCGTGTGCTATAGCAAACCATT
>JABWTJ010001408.1:28950-63717 GCA_016801875.1 Solanum sitiens | reverse complement strand
AGTAGGGGATCGGAGTGTCACGTACCGACACATAGTATTAGGGGATCGGGTATCACGAACCGACACGTAGAAGTAGGGGATCGGAGTGTCACGTACCGACACGTAGAATTAGGGGATCGGAGTGTCACGTACCGACACATAGTAGTAGGGGATCGGAGTGTCACATACCGACACAAGAGGAAGAAAGATAATGAATCTTAAGAGATGTTAATATACTCAATGTAATGAACCTAATTCCCAAATGAGTGTGGTATTGAGGCTTGAGTCCTCATGGATGAACTTGGGAGTACTTATTGATGATTATAGTACTTGTTGCTACATGTTGAGTATTGTAGTTGATTTATGATATGAACTGATATATACTGTTTTCTATTTTGAGTTGGCCGATGATACCTACTCAGTACTTGTGTTTTGTACTGACCCCCTACTTGTTGTTTCTTTCTTTGTTATTTGGGGAATGAAGCAAACGTACCGTCGTCTTCAACTCAACAGCAATTCTAAAGCCAGTCTTCACTACAAACACACCCGGATTTCAGGGTGAGCTAATGCTTCTAGCTTGGACTGGATCTTCTCTTCAAGTCTTGATGCCTTGAACTTCCGGCATGGACTAGCCTTTTATTTATTTTAGCTTCTTAGATACTTTTAGATTAGTAACTTGAGGATAGATGTTCTTGTGATGATGACTTCCAGATTTTGGGGATAATGAGTTATAAATTTTAAAAGTTATTTAATTGATTTCGTTAATGAGTTTTAAGTCTTCCGCTTTGTATTTTTTTTGTTCAATATGTTGGGGTTTTAGATTGGTTGGTTCGCTCACATAGTAGGATAAGTGTGGGTGCCACTCGCGGCTCGATTTTGGGTATTGACATTTTAATAGTTTATTTAGTTGGTGGTTAAAGAAAATAATATTATAAGTAATAGTGGATCACTTTTACACTTTTATAATTATCTTATAGAATAATTAAGAGTAGATTTTATGTAAAGGGAAACAAGGGTTAGGCGAGGAACCCTACCTGCAATATCAGAAAGCGTTGTTCCTTCAGGTAAGAATTTCAACAATTTCAATATTATTCTATGTATAGTGAAGGTCATGCTAGAATATGTATTGGGTTTATTATTATTATTATTATTATTATAACTCAGATAGATAAGAAATCGGAAGAGATGTATATATTGTTACCGTATGGAAGTTTGGGGGGGGGGGAAACATTAAATTTAGATTAGGAAAGTTAGTGAACTTTCCAAATTGAGTTAGGAAGGTCATGCCATGAGAGTAACATGAATCATATTAAATATCGTATTGCACACAACACATATCATCTTCATATAGCACATATCATAGCATATAACACATAACACATAACTTCGTTCGTATCATTCATTCATATTTCATGAGACCTTGGAATCATGCACTTAACATTAAGACTTTCAAAAATGAGGGCTCAACATATGGGACCTCAACTAGGGAGTCTTCATTAGCAAACACAGAGTCTGCTTCATTGATTCATACGTACTTCATTGCATTTCATTCATAGGCTAGTGTGAACACCAGCTATACCTAGGGTGTAGTTTAAGACTTTCATCGGGTTTGCTGTGCAATGATCAGGAATAACCTAATGTCATTACCTGAGTCTATCTCACCTCTTGATTATCCTATCCTAACACCTTCGGTATTATTCATTTCTTTATGTGCTTCATTTGAGGCTGGCCTCATTCATTCATTGGGAACTTTAACTTTAACCGACATAGATCATGTGAGCATCATGAAATCCAGTGTCTCCCCAACACCGAAAAGAGGTGGAATCACCGGCCAAGTGACCCAATTAACATGCTAGCGTACATTCATTTATTTCTCTTTTTCCTAAGTTTTTTTTTAATGTTGGCCTAGAGGAGGTGGGTTCGAATCCCACTCCTCTCATTATTATTATTTTTTCTCTCCTTGTCTCCTCCTTCAGCCAAGAGGTGGTGGGTTCGAGTCCCACTCCTCTCATTATTGTTATTATCTTAAAATTTCTCTTTACTCTCTTGTTTGACCAAGAGGTCGTGGGTTCGAATCCCACACCTCTCATTTATTTTTTTTTTATTTTTTTTTAGCTTTCATGAAGTGAGGTCTTGGGTTCAATCCCCATTGACCTCACATGTTTTAAATTTATTTTTAAACTTCTCACACCTCAAGTGTTCTGGCCGAAACTCCATCACCAAGTGCTGGAAATTTGATTAAATTTTCTAGCCTTGATTTAACAACATTCACACATTCGTTTTGTGGTATTTTCACAATTTGTTTAACGCGTTTTCAAGTGTAGATTCATTTTTTTTTTAGCTTAGATTTTTTTCCACTTAAGATCAGTCACCTTACACTTCATTTAAACATCACAAATTACACATCTTATGCATCTTAATTCCAATCATCAAACAAGCCATTTTAAGACTTCAAAACGGAGAATAACAACAAACATTTTACACATTGCACCACATCATTTTCGGTTGACATCATTGAACATGCTTGCTATTTACAAATATAAAATCACAAGGAACATCATATTTCACACTTAGCTACCAGCAAACATACCAACAACATAATTTCCAAACTAATTTAGATTGAAATCGGAAGGAGACTAGGGACAAGGAGTTCAACATTCAAGGGGACAGCCCTAGTTTCATATGTCGACTTTTGTAGAAAGAAATTCCTCTTGGAGAAAGGATTCCAAGAGAGAAAACCCATACCTTGTTGTAGCTTTCCACACCTTCTATGTGCTGCCCAAATCCTCCCCTAAACCTTCAACACAAACCCGTCGAGAAGATGATGCAAAGTTTTCGTTTCTTTAGTTAGCTTGCTTGCTTGTATATTTTTTTTTTGTAAGTTCTTTGAGTGTAGAAAACTTTTGATTGCTTTCTAATGTTTTTATATTCTGTTTTTGCAGCCAAGAAAACAATTTGGATGAGAGAGAGAGAGATTTAGGCGTGAGGGAGAGAGATAGTGTGAGATAGTGCATCTTAAAACTAGGATAGTTGGCAAGACTTAGTCAATTTTAAAAAAACATTAATTAATAAGTAAATAAATAATAAATAATAATAAAATCTGATTTTCCTTTTTACATCAGCCATTAATTATAAATTTATTATATTAATTCACCAATAATAAAAAAAATCATATTAAATCCTTGCTCCCACCTAGGTTCGAACCCGGTTGGAGCAAGACTTCATTTCAAGAGACCAATTTCGGCTCTCTCTCCCCAAATTGCCCCTCCACTTTATTAAATAATTAATTAATTATATATTTAGGGTAATTACGATATTACCTCTAGCTTGGTTAAAGACCATTTTACCCTTAGACCCTCAAAAATTAAAATTTCTACTTTTTAAGTCCGGTAAAGACTCCTTCGATTAAATCTTCATTTTCGAGAGCCTTACATGGTTGGTTCCAACCTTTCCAAGCTCAACCAACTCCCTAAGTTAGTTGGCTTGGTCGTAGTAAGTGTTATGAGGTCTGGTTCTACGCGTATCAGTCCATGTGAACTTTGGTTTAATCGCAAGCATTCTTGACACCCTAAGTCTTGATCCTATTCATTTTTAGGGTTGTTACATTATGCCACCCTTAGGAACATTCGTCCTCGAATGACACTACCACTTCACATCGTAATGCCAGTCAGGTCATAATAAAATCACTATACATAGTCAATCAATAGCAACAAAACACGGAGGGATAAGGAACCATAGGTTTAAGAGTAGGAAGTCTAACCTCAAGAGCTGAAAAGGTGAGGGTAGCGGGCTCTCATATCGGCCTCAGCCTCCCACGTAGCACCCTCAACAAGATGATTTGTCCACAATACCTTCACTGTGGCAATTTCCTTGTTCCTCAGCCGCTTGACCTGTCTGTCTAAGATCTCAACAGGTACCTCCTCATAAGACAAGTCTTCACCAACCCCCAAACCTTCAACAGGTAAGATTGATGCTGGATCACCTAGGCACTTCTTCAACATAGAGACATGAAAGACTGGATGAACAGAAGCTAGCTCTGCAGGCAATGCTAACTTATAGGCCACCTCACCCACACGCTGTAGGATCTCATATGGCCCAACATACCTCGGACTTAGCTTCCCTTTTCTACCAAATCTCATTACCCCTTTCATAGGCGATATTTTCAAGTAAACTTAGTCACCAACATCAAACTCTAAGGGCCGTTTTCTGTTATCAACATATGACTTCTGCCGACTGTAAGAAGTAGTCAACCTGTCCCTAATCACTCTGACCTTCTCTAAGGCCTCATGAATGATCTTCGAACCCAAAATGGATGAATCTCAAACCTCGAACCACCCAACTGGAGATCTACACCTCCTACCATACAGTGCCTCGAATGGTTCCATCCCAATGCTGGAGTGATAGCTATTATTATATGAAAACTCTATCAAAGGCAGATGGTCATCCCAATTACCTCTGAGGTCGATCACACACGCTCTCAACATATCCTCCAATGTCTGTATGGTGCGCTCTGCCTGCCCATCTGTCTGAGGGTGAAAGGCAGTGCTAAGCTTCACCTGCGTGCCCAAGCTCTTCTGGAAAGATCTCCAGAAATTAGAAGTAAACTGAGATCCTCTGTCTGAAATAATAGACAAGGGAATCCCATGAAATCTCACAATCTCATCAATGTAGAGTCTCACATAATCATCGGCTCTGTAAGTAGACTTCACAGGGACAAAGTGGGCAGACTTAGTCAATCTGTCCACAATAACCCATATAGAGTCATGCTGCCTCCTAGTCCTCGGAAGCCCAACCACGAAGTCCATATTAATGGCCTCCCATTTCCAAGTCGGAACCTTAATAATCTGAGTCAGACCACAAGGCTTAAGATGCTCTGCCTTAACCTGCTGACAATTAGGACACTTGGCCACGTATTCTGCAATGTCCCTCTTCATGCCATCCCACCAATAAGTCTGCTTAAGATCATGATACATCTTGGTGGAACCTGGATGTATGGAATATCTGGAACCATGGGCCTCTGTAACAATCCTGGTCCGCAAATCATCTACATCTGGCACACACAGCCTGTCCTGATACCTAAGTATGCCATCACCTCCCAAAGCGAAAGACTCATTCATCTTCGTCAGCACCGAGTCTTTCAGCTCCATCAACACAGGATCTAGATGCTGACCATGCTTGACTTCAACTACCAAGGATGATTCAGAACTAGGATGAACTGAAACATCCCCACTAATGGAGTCAACCAAACGCACACCCAGTCTGGCCAGTCTGTGTACATCTTTCACCAGCTCCTTCTTCTCATCCTCAACGTGGGTTGTACTTCCCATGCTCATCCTGCTCAAAGCATCGGCTACGACATTAGCCTTACGTGGATGGTAGTGCACATTCATGTCATAATCCTTCAACAGCTCCAACCATCTCCGCTGACGTAGATTTAACTTCCTCTGTGTGAACACGTACTGGAGACTCTTATGATCTATGAACACATCCACATGCACTCCACACAGATAATGCCTCCACAGCTTCAGTGCAAACACCACAGATGCCAACTCCAGGTCATGAGTGGGATAATTCTTCTTATGAACCTTGAGCTGTCTGGACGCATAGGCTATCACCTTACCAACCTGCATAAGAACACAACCCAAACCAACCCTAGATGCATCACAATAAACAGTGTAATTCTCACCACACTTAGGCAAAGTAAGCACCGGGGCTGAAGTGAGTCTGTCCTTGAGCTCCTGGAAACTCTTCTCACAAGTCTCCGTCCATTCAAACTTGGCTTTCTTCTTAGTCAAAGCTGTCAATGGGGCAGCAATAGAAGAAAAGCCCTCCACAAACCTGCGGTAGTAACCAGCCAATCCCAAAAAGCTACGGATGTCAGTGGGAGTAAGAGGCTTTGGCCAGTTCTTCACAGCCTCAATCTTCCTGGGATCCACCTCCACGCCCTGATCGGACACAACATGACCCAGGAAGGTCACTGATCTCAGCCAGAATTCACATTTGCTGAATTTGGCATACAACTGATGTTGTCTAAGTACCTGCAAGGTTAGTCTCAAATGTTGTTCATGCTCTTCCTTGGTCTTAGAGTAGATGAGAATGTCATCAATGAATATTATGACGAAAGAGTCAAGGTATTCACGAAATACCCTGTTCATGAGATCCATAAATGCAGCAGGTGCATTCGTGAGACCAAATGACATGACTAGAAACTAATAGTGACCATAACGGGTACGAAAGGCTGTCTTTGGGATATCTACCTCCCTAACCCTAAGCTGATGATACCCTGAACGAAGATCAATTTTAGAGAAGAAACTAGACCCTTGGAACTGATACAAATCATCTATTCTGGGGAGTGGATACTTATTCTTTATAGTGACTTTGTTGAGTTGCCGATAATCGATACACATTCTAAGGGTCCCATCTTTCTTCTTTACAAACAACACTGGAGCGCCCCAAGGGGATATGCTCGGCTGAATGAAACCCTTGTCAGTGAGATCTTTTAGCTGCAGCTTCAACTCTTTGAGTTCAGCTGGAGCCATTCCGTAAGGAGGAATTGAGATTGGTTTAGTATCGGGTTCTAAATCGATACCAAAGACAATCTCTCGAAGGGGAGGGACTCCAGGCAAATCATCAGAAAACACATCTAAGAACTCATTCACTACAGGTACTGAGTCTATGGAAAGAATGTCATGATCTAAATCATTAACATTCACAAGATGACAGAATAACCCCTTGGACATCATTTTATTGGCCTTAAGGTTAGAAACCAAGGGATTAGGATGACTCGAATTGTACCCCTCCTAGACTAACTCTTCTTCATTAGGAAAGCGAAATCTCACCACTCTACTACGACAGTCCAAGCAAGCATAACAACTGTGAAGCCAATCCATGCCAAGAATAACATCAAAATCATGCATGGGTAACTCAACCAAATTTGCACACATAGTTTTACCACTCACAATTATTGGGCAATCCTTGTATACTCTATCACTTCTTACATTCTCTCCTAAAGGTGTACTAACCACTATAGGATCATGCAGAACTTCAGGCAATATCTCAAAAGTAAGAGCAAGAAGAGGAGTTACAAAGGAAAGTGTAGACCCTGGATCAAGTAAAGCATAACAGAAGTTGAGAACACTTGCAGCATACCTGTGACCACATCAGCGGACTTCTCCTGCTCCTCCCTGCCCTTCAGGGCATAGAACCTGTTCCTCTTAGGAGGCTCAGCTGCTGCTGCACCCTATGGATTAGACCTAGGCTGAGCATTACCTCCAGCCTGACCTCTGTTCTGTGGACAGTCTCTGACCATGTGTCCACTCTTACCACAACCGAAGCAGGCATTAGTGCCCTGTCTGCACTCTCCACTGTGAGCTCCGCCACACTTAGTACAATTCTTCTTAGGACGCTGCATCTCACCTCCATTGCCCTTCTTGGACTCAGGTCTGCCTCCTCTAGGTGTAGCACTCCTCTGAGGATAAGAATTCCCAGAACTCTGTTGCCCCTTTTTGAACCTTGGCTGCTCACGGACGCCAAAGCTGTTCCTGTGGCCTCCATGACTGGGTCCTGCCTTATCTTGAGGCCTAGGCCTCCTAGCATCACGAACACCTCTCTTTCTGTGGATGTCCTCTACCTGCTGGACATGCACCATCAACCTGGAAAGATCCATATTATCATGGAGCATCGCAGATCGACACTCCTTCTCCAGGTCCTCATTGATTCCTGTGAGAAACCTGCTCATCTCATCCCTGCTGTTAGAAACCAGGGAAATAGCATACCTGGATGATTTCAACAAAGTTCAGTATTCTCCTCATTCTTGCTATTAAATACTAGGGAAAATAACATACCTTGACAGCTTAACAAACTTCAGGGAATACTCCCTGACTGTCATAGAGCCTTCTTTAAGGTTGATGAATTCCTCAACCTTGGCCTCCCTCATCTCTCTGGGGAAGAATCTCTCCAGAAATGCTGTCTTGAACAGCTCCCACGTGACTGGCACTCCACCTAAGACACGACTATCTTGCCACATCTTGCACCAAGTCTGTGCAACATCCTTGAGCTGATAGGAAGCCAGCTCAGCCTTCTCAATATCAGTGGCCCCCATAGCCACCAGGATCTTATGCACCTCATCCACAAACTCCTGGGGATCCTCTGCAGTCCTAGACCCTGTGAAAATAGGAGGATTCATCCTCGTGAAATCCCTCAGCCTGTCAGCCATGCTACGAATCGGTGGGTTCTCCCTCTGAATATTCTACCGGTTGACCTGGGCAGTCATGGCCTGGGCCTGCATAGTAATGGCCTGTGCCATCTGGGCCAGAGATGCCCTCACCTCAGCATCAGTCAACCCAGCTGGATTAACTGGCACAGCCACTCCTGCAGCTGGAGCCTGGGGTAGAACTCGGTTACCCCCAGCAGCTGCTCTTCCTCTCCTCTGACCAATAGCCCTCCTAGGGTCCATTCTCTGAAAACAACAAAGATTGATTTTACATACGCTCATAACACCAAGAAATCAAACATTCAGAAAAGCACGATAAGATCAGAAGAAGGGAAAGTTTCCTATGCATCATGCAATGTCTAATTCAGGGTAGTGGTGCACTTCACTACCATGACTTAGAAATTACTCAATGTGGTTGATGTGAACTCAATATTCTCGAAATTTAACCTAGTGCTCTGATACCAACTTTGTCACGACTGGAATCTAGACCCCAGACGAGACCGGCGTCGTTGACCTCTCAAAGGTTGCAAACAAGCCTACTTACGTCATACTTACTTTACATAGGTTAATTTTAGCGGAAAATTTGAAACTTTTTGTTTTTTAAACATGCTTGCCAAACATTCTTTAAATTTTATAATCGTTCATCATCAACCATCTAACATTAAAGAGATAAACAACTGAAAGAAATAGTTCATAAGTCTTAACTGTATAATTGCCAAAATGGCCCAAATACAAAGTCTGAATAAAGAGCATGAAAGAAATGCTAGTGGAACATGCTCCACTAGCTCAACTCTAAAACTACGCTAGAATATAAAATAGTAGTATCCTCGAAAGCATGAGGACCTACCAAACTCCGGATGAATGCTGACGTCCGGATAGCTGCAACAATGATCCTGCAACTTTATCGACCACCTGTGTCTGTACCTAAAATAGTATAGATGTATAGGGTTAGTACACACTTGTACTAAGTACGGGTATATGCAAGCACACACCAAGGACATGCATGAGAAAGAATAGCTCTTTCCTAACGACATGATTTTTGGAAGTCAAGTCAGTAGACTTGCCAAATTTAGATTAGGAAAGTTAGTGAACTTTCCAAATTGAGTTATGAAGGTCATGCCATGAGAGTAACATGAATTATATTAAATATCGTATTGCACACAACACATATCATCTTCATATAGCACATATCATAGCACATAACACATAACACATAGCTTCGTTCGTATCATTCATTCATATGCCATGAGACCTTGGAATAATGCACTTAACATTAAGACTTTCCAAAATGAGGGCTCAACATATGGGACCTCAACTAGGGAGTCTTCATTAGCAAACACAGAGTCTGCTTCATTGATTCATACGTACTTCATTGCATTTCATTCATAGGCCAGTGTGAACACCAGCTATACCTAGGGTGTAGTTTAAGACTTTCATCGGGTTTGCTGTGCAATGATCAGGAATAACCTAATGTCATTACCTGAGTCTAGCTCACCTCTTGAATATCCTATCCTAACACCTTCGGTATCATTCATTTCTTTATGTGCTTCATTTGAGGATGACCTCATTCATTCATTGGGAACTTTAACTTTAACCGACATTGATCATGTGAGCATCATGAAATCCAGTGTCTCGCCCACACCGAAAAGAGGTGGAATCACCGGCCAAGTGACCCAATTAACATGCTAGCGTACATGGGAATTTAACCCCGCCAGATCCCTATATTGGCAGTATAGGTTCAAAGACTAGGAGATGTATGGATACCCATACCCGGAAAGCCGGACAGTCTCATCTCATGAGAGTTACGTGAACCTTCGCCCTTCCCAAAAGAAGGCTTCACCACTCATAGCTAGCCTATCAGTGCTTAGTATAAAGTTCCATTACGTTGAACTCATACGTCATGGAAGTTGGCTTCTAGTATGAGGACAAAATAGCTCATTAGATGATTTCTCATCTCATCATTAGTATTAAGTGTGTTAATCTCAATACTTTCATTAGAGTGTTCATAGAGACTGGTCTCTTCATTAGCTTTACACTCTCATAGGTGAGTACGTTTTGGTAACAATTACTTAGGCTCATTTGAGATTGTCCTCATCTTTTACATTAGCCTCATATCATGTTGTCACCACATTCATTAACATTAGCACAATTGCTCTTCATAATTACTCACCCCATTTTACGTGAAAGTTCATTTCATCATATGCCAATGTACTTGGCCATTGGTGTATTTCACACTCTTACTTAACCCTTCTAAGGTTTCTTCATTTCTTTACATACATCTTAGGTTCACTTATTTTTAAGCGTATGCTAGACTTATGGGTCTATACATACAAGTCATGAGGCTTCATTCATAGTTCGTTAAGTGATTCATGTTTACCCAAGATTATGTGGTACAAGACTTATGCATCTTGTAGATATGCCAAGATATTGATTTTGATCTTTAGAGGCAGCATTCATTAAGTATTTACTTACGTATGACTTATATGTCAATACGGAATTGGGCAAGGGAACCCGACTTCGAATCCCTTGGACAATACTTAGTTAATTTTCTTTCACCTAATTTTGGATTTACATTTCGGCTTGGGGAACCCGATTTCGAACCCCCTCACTAACATTATTTTTCCTTTCTTTTTCCCTCCCCTAACTTCACCTTAGGCGTTTTAAGCATTAGGGGATCCGGGATCGAACCCCCATAGCAACATTCATTTATTTCTCTTTTTCCTAAGTTTTTTTTTTTAATGTTGGCCTAGAGGAGGTGGGTTCGAATCCCACTCCTCTCATTATTTTTTTTTCTCTCCTTGTCTCCTCCTTCAGCCAAGAGGTGGTGGGTTCGAATCCCACTCCTCTCATTATTTTTATTATCTTAAAATTTCTCTTTACTCTCTTGTTTGACCAAGAGGTTGTGGGTTCGAATCCCACACCTCTCATTTATTTTTTTTTATTTTTTTTCCAGCTTTCATGAAGTGAGGTCTTGGGTTCAATCCCCACTGACCTCACATGTTTTAAATTTATTTTTAAACTTCTCACACCTCAAGTGTTCTGGCCGAAACTCCATCACCAAGTGCTGGAAATTTGATTAAATTTTCTAGCCTTGATTTAACAACATTCACACATTCGTTTTATGGTATTTTCACAATTTGTTTAACGCGTTTTCAAGTGTAAATTCATTGTTTTTTTAGCTTAGATTTTTTTTCACGTAAGATCAGTCACCTTACACTTCATGTAAACATCACAAATTACACATCTTATGCACCTTAATTCCAATCATCAAACAAGCCATTTTAAGACTTCAAAACGGAGAACAACAACAAACATTTTACACATTGCACCACATCATTTTCGGTTGACATCATTGAACATGCTTGCTATTTCCAAATATAAAATCACAAGGAACATCATATTTCACACTTAGCTACCAGCAAACATACCAACAACATAATTTCCAAACTAATTTAGATTGAAATCGGAAGGAGACTAGGGACAAGGAGTTCAACATTCAAGGGGACAGCCCTAGTTTCATATGTCGACTTTTGTAGAAAGAAATTCCTCTTGGAGAAAGGATTCCAAGAGAGAAAACCCATACCTTGTTGTATCTTTCCACACCTTCTAAGTGCTGCCCAAATCCTCCCCTAAACTTTTAACACAAACCCGTCGAGAAGATGATGCAAAGTTTTCGTTTCTTTAGTTAGCTTGCTTGCTTGTATATTTTTTTTTTGTAAGTTCTTTGAGTGTAGAGAACTTTTGATTGCTTTCTAATGCTTTTATCTTCTATTTTTGCAGCCAATAAAACAATTTGTATGAGAGAGAGAGAGATTTAGGCGTGAGGGAGAGAGATAGTGTGAGATAGTGCATCTTAAAACTAGGATAGTTGGCAAGACTTAGTCAATTTAAAAAAAACATTAATTAATAAGTAAATAAATAATAAATAATAATAAAATCTGATTTTTCCTTTTACATCAGCCATTAATTATAAATTTATTAATTTAATTCACCAATAATTAAAAAAATCATATTAAATCCTTGCTCCCACCTAGGTTCGAACCCGGGTGGAGCAAGACTTCATTTCAAGAGACCAATTTCGGCTCTCGCTCCCCAAATTGCCCCTCCACTTTATTAAATAATTAATTAATTATATATTTAGGGTAATTACGATATTACCTCTAGCCTGGTTAAAGACCATTTTACCCTTAGACCCTCAAAAATTAAAATTTCTTCTTTTTAAGTCCGGTAAAGACTCCTTCGATTAAATCTTCATTTTCGAGAGCCTTACTTGGTTGGTTCCAACCTTTCCAAGCTCAACTAACTCCCTAAGTTAGTTGGCTTGGTCGTAGTAAGTGTTTTGAGGTCTGGTTCTACGCGTATCAGTCCATGTGAACTTTGGTTTAATCGCAAGCATTCTTGACACCCTAAGTCTTGATCCTATTCATTTTTAGGGTTGTTACAGAAAGTCTTTAAGTTCTCCAAATACTTAATGTGATTTAGTTGGTAAATATAGTGTTTGGAAGTAAGTTAAAACTAAACTAATTATACTTAGAAAGTCATTAAGTTCTCCAAATACTTAATCTAATTAAGTTGGTGAATATAGTGTTAGAAGTAAGTTAAAACTTAACTAATTAGACTTAGAAAGTTGTTAAGTTCTTCAAATAAGTTAATGTGATTTAGTTGTGAATATAGTGTTTGAATTAAGTTAAAACATAATAAATTAGACTTAGAATGTCTTTAAGTTTTCCAAATACTTAATGTGATTTAGTTGGTGAATATAGTGTTTGGAATTAAGTTAAAACTAAACTAATTAGACTTAAAAAGTCTTTAAGTTCTCCAAATACTTAATGTAATTAAGTTGGTGAATATAGTGTTAGAAGTAAGTTAAAACTTAACTAATTAGACTTAGAAAGTCTTGAAGTTCTCCAAATGCTTAATGTGATTTAATTGGTGAATATAGTGTTTGAATTAAGTTAATACTTAACTAATTAGACTTAGAAAGTCTTTAAGTTCTCCAAATACTTAATGTGATTTGGTTGATCAATATAGTGTTTGGAAGTAAGTTAAAACTAAATTAATTAGACTTAGAAAGTCTTTAAGTTCTTGAAATACTTAATGTGATTTAGTTGGTGAATATAGTGTTAGAAGTAAGTTAAAACTTAACTAATTAGACTTTGAAAGTTGTTAAGTTCTTCAAATAAGTTAATGTGATTTAGTTTGTGATTATAGTGTTTGGAAGTAAGTTAAAACTTAACTAATTAGACTTAGAAAGTCTTTAAGTTCTCCAAATACTTAATATAATTAAGTTGGTGAATATAGTGTTAGAAGAAAGTTAAAACTTAACTAATTAGACTTAGAAAGTTATTAAGTTCTTCAAATAAGTTAATGTGATTTAGTTGTGAATATAGTGTTTGAATTAAGTTAAAACATAACAATTTATACTTAGAATGTCTTTAAGTTTTCCAAATACTTAATGTGATTTAGTTGGTGAATATAGTGTTTGGAATTAAGTTAAAACTAAACTAATTAGACTTAAAAAGTCTTTAAGTTCTCCAAATACTTAATGTAATTAAGTTGGTATATATAGTGTTAGAAGTAAGTTAAAACTTAACTAATTAGACTTCGAAAGTTGTTAAGTTCTTCAAATAAGTTAATGTAATTTAATGTTTATTATAGTGTTTGGAAGTAAGTGAAAACTTAACTAATTAGACTTAGAAAGTCTTTAAGTTCTCCCAATACTTAATGTAATTAAGTTGGTGAATATAGTGTTAGAATTAAGTTAAAACTTAACTAATTAGACTTAGAAAGTTGTTAAGTTCTTCAAATAAGTTAATGTGATTTAGTTGGTGAATCTAGTGTTTGGAAGTAAGTTAAAACTTAACTAATTAGACTTAGAAAGTCTTTAAGTTCTCCAAAAACTTAATGTGATTTTGTCACGACCCAAAATCAAGCCGCGAGTGGCACCCACACTTATCCTACTATGTGAGCGAACCAACCAATCTAAAACCCCAACATATTGAACAAAATACAAAACGGAAGACTTAAAACTCATTAACGAAAACAATTAAATAACTTCTAAAATTTATAACCCATTATCCCCAAAATGTGGAAGTCATCATCACAAGAACATCTATCCTCAAGTTACTAATATAAAAGTATCTAAGAAGCTAAAATAAATAAAAGGCTAGTCCATGCCGGAAGTTCAAGGCATCAAGACTTGCAGAGAAGATCCAGTCCAAGCTAGAAGCATTAGCTCACCCTGAAATCCGGTGTAGTGAAGACTGGCTAGAATTGCTGCTGAGTTGAAGACGACGGTATGTTTGCTGCATTCCCCAAATAACAAAGAAAGAAACAACAAGTAGGGGCCGTCAGTACAAAACACAACGTACTGAGTAGGTACATCGGCCAACTCAAAATAGGTAAAAATTATTATTCAGTTCATATCATAAATCAACTACAATACTCAACATGTAGTAACAAGTACTATAATCATCACTAAGTACTACCAAGTTCATCCATGAGGACTCAAGCCTCAATACCACACTCATTTGGGAATTAGGTTCATTACATTGAGTATATAAACATCTCTCAAGATTTATTATCTTTCTTCCTCTTGTGTCGGTACGTGACACTCCGATCCCCTACTACTATGTGTCGGAACGTGACACTCCGATCCCTTAATTCTACGTGTCGGTTCGTGACACCCGATCCCTTAATACTATGTGTCGGAACGTGACACTCCGCTCCCCTAATTCTATGTGTCGGAACGTGACACTCCGATCCCCTAATTCTATCGGTTCGTGACACCGATCCCCTAATACTATGTGCGGCAACGGACACTCCGATCCCCTACTTCTACGTGTCGGTTCGTGACACCCGATCCCTACTACTATGTGTCGGAAAAAGTGATACTCCGATCCCCTCATTCTACGTGCGGTTCGTGACACCCGATCCCCTAATGCTATGTGTCGGAACGTGACACTCCGATCCCCTAATTCTACGTGTCGGTTCGTGACACCCGATCCCCTAATACTATGTGTCGGAACGTGACACTCCGATCCACTAAGATTATTCTATCAATTCATCAAGCCTTCTTTTATACCAAGGCATCATCAATAACAAGGTGAATTTGGGTTCTTCAAGATTTTGGATTCAAAAGCTTCATTATGCTTATTTTATCACAATCACCTAATCACATTCATGCAAGCATACAATTTAGCATATAGAAGGGTTTACAATACTACCAATACATATCATTCACTATTAAGAGTTTACTATGAATAGTATCAAAACCATAACCTACCTTCACCAAGGATTCTTGATCAAGCAAGCAATCTCTCAAAGCTTTTTGTTTCCTCTTTGTTTGTCTCTCTCTATCGATCGTTCCTCTCTTCTCCTTATTCTCTCTATTTTTCTTCTTCAAAACTCTCTCTCTTTTTCCTAATTAGCATATAATTAGGTATAAAAGATGAGGAAATAACCCACTAATTAACTCAAGGTTATCTCCTTCACACCCCCAAGAATTTGAGTTATTAACATTAACCCACGAAATTTATAATTATAGCAAGAATAGTCCAAAACGCCCCTTTAAAACTTACCCAGAAATTCGACCCAGACTGGGATTACGCAACCTGTGACGGCCCGTCGTGCCTGCGACGGTCCGTCCTGCAGGTTCGTCACAACCTTCAGAGACTCAATTTCCTTGATGAGTCTGAGACGGTCCGTCGTGCCTACGACGGTCCGTCCTGCACTTCCGTCACGACGGACAGAGAATTGCTCTCAGTACCCAATTCTCAAGAGTTGAAGTGCTTTGAAAACGGAACCTCACAACGGTCCGTCATGTCTGTGACGGTCCGTCCTGCAGGTCCGTCACAGAGTTCAGAGAGTCGATTTCAGCACCCAAATATAAGAATTCCAAGTGTTTGGAACGAGACACCCTCGACGGTCCGTCGTTCCCATGACGGTCCGTCGTTGGATACGTCGTCTCCAACAGTTTTCCAGAAATAAAATCTGCTGCTCAAAACGACTAAGCAGGTCGTTACAGTACACGTGACAACCAGATTTTGGGGTATAATTTAAGTTGATAGTAAAATTTCTGCATTTTTGTGCAATGGTTTTGAGTTTTAGGCTGACTTGTCTTAGTGGGATAAGACGAGTGCCATCACGTCCATTTTTGGGTCGTGACAGAAATTAAGTTAAAAAATAAACTAATTAGACTTAGAAAGTTATAAAGTTGTTCAAATAAGTTAATGTGATTTAGTTGGTGAATATAGTGTTGGAATTGAGTTCAAACTAAACTAATTAGACTTAGAAAGTTGTTAAAATCTTCAAATAAGTAGCTGTGATTTAGTCGGGGAATATAATGTTTGAATTAATTTAAAACTAAACTAATTAAACTTAGAAAGTTATTAAGTTCTTCAAATAAATTAATGTGATTTGGTTGGTGAATATTGTGTTTGAACTAAGTTAAAAATTAAAATAATTAGACTTAGAAAGTTGTTAAGTTCTTCAAATAAGTAATGTGATTTATTTGGTGAATATAGTGTTTGAATTAACTTAAAACTAAATTAATTAGACTTAGAAAGTTGTTAAATTCTTCAAATAAGTTAATGTGATTCAGTTGGTGAATATAGTGGTTAGATTAAGTTAAAAAATAAACTAATTAGACTTAGAAAGTTGTTAAGATCTTCAAATACGTAAATGTGATTTAGTTGGTGAATATAATGTTGGAATTGAGTTAAAACTAAACTAATTAGACTTAGAAAGTTGTTAAGTTCTTCAAACAAGTAATGTGATTTAGTTGGTGAATATAGTGTTCGAATTAAGTTAAAACTAATATAATTAGACCTAGAAAGTTGTTAAGTTCTTCAAATAAGCTAATGTGATTCAGTTGGTGAATTAGTGTCAGAAGTAAGTTAAAACTAAACTAATTAGACTTAGAAAGTTGTTAAGTTCTTCAAATAAGTAATGTGATTTATTGGTGAATATAGTGTTAGAAGTAAGTTAAAAAATAAACTAATTAGACTTAGAAAGTTGTTAAGATCTTCCAATAAGTAAATGTGATTTAGTTTGTGAATATAGTGTTTGAATTAAGTTAAAACTAAACTAATTAGACTTAGAAATTTGTCAAAATCTTCAAATAAGTAAAAGTGATTTAGTTGGTGAATATAGTGTTGGAATTGAGTTAAAACTAAACTAATTAGACTTAGAAAGTTTTTAAGTTCTTCAAATAAGTTAATATGGTTTAGTTGGTGAATATAGTGTTGGAATTGAGTTAAAATTAAACTAATTAGACTTAGAAAGTTATTAAGTTCTTCAAATAAGTTAATGTGATTTAGTTGGTGAATATACTGTTTGATTAATGTAATTGTCACGACCCAATTTCACAAGTCGTGATGGCACCTATGTTTCCAACCAATAGGTAAGCCTGACCCAACATACTAACCAAACTTAACCAACAAATGAGTAAAAAGATAAACACTTAGCAAAAATTCCCAACATTGGGTTCCTTGTAAGTACGAGATGCGGAAACTAAAAAAAATATACCACCCCAAGAATTGGTGTCTTAAGTACAAGAGCTTCTAAAATACGATGCAAGTCTGAAACTAAAATGACAAATCTAACATAAGGGATATCCTGTCTGAATACTAAATAACAGAATAAATAAAAGATAGAGGGAGGTGTGGGCCACAGAACAGCGAAGCAGCTCACCACAACTCCAAGACACTCCAAACTCGGACTCAATTTGCTCCACGAGATATGCTCCTACTCGGAATCGAATCTGCACCCCAAAGAGTGCAACAAGTGTAGTATGAGTACGAAACCACGTGTACTCAGTATATCTCATTGACCGACAACAAAGAAATAGTGACGGAAGTTTATATAAGAAAAATTAATTCTTTAATTATACAAGTCTATAACCAGTCAAGTTTCATCAAATGGAGATAATCAAACATTAAGAAATTTACAACCATCAAATAAAACACATAATCATCAAGAATGAAGGATGCGATTAAATGCAATGCAACATGATACCATGAAATGATATGTCTCAGAATACCCAGTACTCTCTCAACCGTATATACATGATACTCCTCGGAAATACATCGAGAGTTCATGACCCATGGGGGACTCGCGAGGTCCATATACCGACACAGACGATCTCCACGTGTCTGTGCGGACGATCTCAACGCACAATCATAAAATCAACAATTTCCGCACGGACGGTCTCCACGTGCCCAAATTACAATCTTAACATCTCACCATCCCCAGCACGGACAATCTCCACGTGCCGAACTTATACTCAATCTCATGTCAATGCATGTACACAATATTATTTTAAATAAGGGGATGATGATGCACCTCAATCAATCAAGTATCAATATAATACATAATCACCTCAATTATCACAACTATACGGGTGTAATAAAGAAAACACAATCACACAAGGATTTCAAGTCAATAATATATCAGCTAATGCCCATATGCTTTGGCATTCTCAAATTACAATCCACATTCTATAGTTGTAAATTTCCCTTTTATAACACCTGTACTCGTACCAATGCCCGTCACACCATTGATACGAGACCCCCATCTTTCGCCCTTACCCATTGTCTATTTAATTTTTTTTATCTTTAATTAGGAAAACGTCCTTCAACAAGTCTAAAAAGTCTTAACATACCTTAGATGCCGAACCTCGCGCCACGAATCATTTTAAGATTTTTCCTTTGCTTTTCGCAAAGTTTCGGAACGTTTCCAATCTACCAATGATGCAATATTCATAAGTAAGCGATTTTGTAGACATTCAAATTATTATATGTCTATCATAGACCCTAAAACTCACTCATATTTCTAACCAAACTTCAAATCTTGATATATATTGGTGTGCCAAGATTTTCATACTTGCTAAATTTCAAGTCAAGAACTTAACTCTAACCTCTCCAAATATACTAAAATTCCATGTTAAATCATATAATATACACCTAATAATTAATTACCAATCTCAATATATTAAATTTAAATCCTAATTTGATAATTAGCTTAAGCAGGTCAACATAATAACCTAAACTGCAGACAAGCAGGAGCAGTGCAACATGACCATCTGCAGGTCATTTTGTAATATGCCAATCAAAGAATTTCATACAAATGTCAATAATGACTGCCAATGATTGGCATGATTGCCAATGATTGGCTCATGATATTTTCCTCCAACATTGACAATTGATTACCACATAATGGCTACAACCATATTGACTCCGTTTTTCATCCCAAGCATGCTGCTCCTCGTCCCTTTTTTTTAATTATTTTATTTTAAACGAATTTTCCATCCACTCTTCCCATTAATATAAGCACATGACTCTAAATATTTTCCCTCAACTTCATTAAGTGTAACAACAAAGCTTCTAATAATAATAACAGAAACAACATACTCCTACTGCAACTGCGAAGAAAATATACACCGTTCTCTGCCAATTTTCCTATCAATTTCCTTATTATAATAATATATAGACGAACAAGGGATCAACTTTCCATCTACCTTACATTCATTATGATCCATATAACAATCAAGAAATTTTCTAAATTGCTTCTTACCTGAAGATTTCGTTGGTTCCCTCACGTTCTGTATTCACGCCGCCCAGGTAGTTTTCTAACCCTTTTATTTTCTGCCTTTCTAATGTTAATTAAGTATAACAAATAAACTAATCCCACTAACTTAAATCAATTAGTGGGTCAAGTATAAAGATATTAAATGAATTATGGATATGACCCACTAACTATTAACTATATTAATTCTTCACTAAAAATTTTATCAACTAAATACTCTTAGTCTTCGAATAGTTTAAAATACCCCTTTAAATTTTCAAAAGGAGTCAAAATAGTCCTAGTTCTCAAAACTACCTAACGGGTCGTTACATCACCTACCACTCAAACAAACGTTCGTCCTCGAACGGAAAAGAAATAAGATCTAACCTGAACGCTCAAAAAGCTGAGGATATTTACTCCTCATGTCTGACTCGGTCTGCCATGTAGCCTCCTCCTCTTGACGATGCGTCCATTGAACCTTCACTAAAGCAATCTCTTTCGACCTCAACTTTCGAATTTGCCTATCCAAAATAGTAACCGGCTCCTCCTCAAAAGTCAAATTCTGATCAAGTAACACTGAATCCCATTGAATCACATGAGCACCACCCTGATGATACTTCTTCAGCATCGAAATATATAATACAGGATGGACACCTGACAAACCAGGTGGCAAAGCCAACTGATACGCAACCTCACCACTACGCTCCACAATCTCGAAAGGACCAATATACCTTGGGCTCAACTTGCCCTTCTTTCCAAATCTCATCACACCCTTCATTGGTGAAACCTTAAGTAGAACCCTCTCTCCAACCATAAACTCCAAATCACGAACCTTCCTATCTGCATAACTCTTTTGCCTACTCAGAGCCATGAGAAGTCTATCTTGGATCAACTTGACCTTGTCCAAGGACTCCCTCAACAAATCTGTACCCCACGGTCTAACCTCAAATGCGTCAAACCAACCAATTGGAGATCGACATCTCCTACCATACAAAGCCTCAAATGGTGCCATCTCAATGCTCGAATGATAACTATTATTGTAAGCAAACTCCGCTAATGGCAAGAACTGATCCCAGTGACCACCAAAGTCAATCACACACGCCCGCAACATGTCCTCAAGAACTTGAATAGTCCTCTTAGACTGACCATCAGTTTGAGGGTGAAAGGCTGTACTAAGATCCACCCGAGTGCCCAACTCCTTCTGCATAGACCGCCATAAAGGAGATGTAAATTGAGTGCCACGATCTGAAATAATAGAAATAAAAACCCCATGCAAACGAACTATCTCTCGAATATAGATTTTGGCTAACTTCTCTGAATTATAGGTAGTCTGAACTGGTACAAAGTGTGCAGACTTAGTCAGTCGATCCACAATGACCCATGTAGCATCAAACTTACCCAAGGTACGTGGCAGTCCTACCACAAAGTCCATAGCAATACGTTCCCACTTCCACTCAGGTATAGGCATCCTCTGTGTCATACCTCCAGGATTTTGGTGTTCATACTTCACTTGCTGACAATTTAGACACCGGGATACAAAATCCACTATGTCCCTCTTCATACGACACCACCAATAATGCTGCTTCAAGTTACGATACATCTTAGTAGCCCCTAGATGAATAGAGTACCTCGAACTATGAGCCTCCTCCATGATCAATCTAGTCAAATCACCTATACGAGGAACACATATACGACCTTTAATCCTCAAAACTCCCTCACTATCAAGAATTGCAGCCTTGGCTTCTCCTTTTAACACCTTGTCCCTAATCTTACATAAATCACCATCATCAAACTGTTGAGCCCGAATCTGCTCCAACAAGGATGACCTAGCCTCCATATAAGCCAACACCTTACCAGATTCCAAAATATCAAGTCTCACAAAGCTATTGGCCAAGGATTGGACATCCCTAGCTAAAGGACGTTCACCCACCTGTAACATGGCTAGACTACCCATACTTACCGCCTTTCGACTCAAGGCATCTGCTACCACATTTGCCTTGCCTGGATGATAAAGAATAGTCATGTCGTAGTCTTTGAGCAACTCCAACCATCTTCGTTGCCTCCAATTGAGATCCCTCTGATTGAATATATACTGGACACTACGATAATCTGTGAACACCTCACAATGCACACCATAAAGATAATGCCTCCAAATCTTCAATGCAAACACAACAGCCGCCAACTCTAAATCATGAATAGGGTAGTTCTTCTCATGAACCTTCAACTGTCTCGAAGCATAAGCTATCACCTTTCCCTTCTGCATCAATACACAACCAAGACCAATACGAGAAGCATCACAATATACAACAAACCCTCTCCCTCCACGGGTAGGGTCAAAATCGGAGCAGTAGTCAATATAGTCTTGAGCTTTTGGAAACTAACCTCACACTCGTTAGACCACTGAAAAGTCACCTCCTTTTGTGTCAATCTAGTTAATGGAGATGCAATGGATGAGAAACCCTCAACAAATCGTCGATAATAACCTGCAAGGCCTAAGAAACTCCGAATCTCAGTAACTGAAGTAGGTCTGAGCCAATCTCTAACTGCCTCAATCTTCTTAGGATCCACCATGATACCCTCCTTAGACACTACATGTCCTAAGAATGCTACCGAACTAAGCCAAAACTCACACTTTGAAAACTTTGCATAAAGCTTTTTCTCCTTTAGAATCCCAAGCACAATCCTCAAATGATGCTCATGTTCCTCCTTAGTGCGTGAGTATATCAATATATCATCTATGAAGACAATAACAAAGGAATCCAAATACGGTCTAAACACTCCATTCATCAAGTCCATAAAAGCTGCTGGGGCATTAGTCAATCCGAAAGACATCACCAAAAACTCGTAATGGCCATAACGTGTTCGAAAAGCTATCTTAGGGATATCCTCCGCCCTAACCGTCAGCTGATGATAGCCAGATCTCAAGTCAATCTTGGAGAAAATTGAAGCACCCTGCAATTGATCAAATAAATCATCAATATGAGGTATCGGGTACTTATTTCTGATGGTTACCTTGTTCAGCTGCCGATAGTCAATACACATACGCATAGATCCATCCTTCTTCTTCACAAATAACACTGGAGCACCCCAAGGAGATACACTCGGTCTAATAAAACCTTTGCTCAACAAATCCTGCAACTGCTCCTTCAACTCCTTCAATTCGGCCGGTGCCATACGATAAGGAGGAATGGAAATAGGCTGAGTGCCTGGCTCCACATCAATACAAAAATCAATATCACGATCTGGTGGAAGACCTGGCAAATCCGTCGAAAATACCTCCAAAA
This sequence comes from Solanum sitiens, assembly GCA_016801875.1. Classification (NCBI taxonomy): domain Eukaryota; kingdom Viridiplantae; phylum Streptophyta; class Magnoliopsida; order Solanales; family Solanaceae; genus Solanum; species Solanum sitiens. The sequence goes on along the minus strand of JABWTJ010001408.1, from coordinate 40,677 downwards.
ATTCACTCACCACGGGAATAGACTCAAGCATAGGAGTCTCAACGCTAGTATCTCGAATGTGCGCCAAGTAAGCCAAACATCCTCTCTCTACCAACTGACGAGCCTTCAAAAATGATATCACACCCTTAGGAGGGTGACTAAGAGAACCTCTCCATTCTACTATAGGAATTCCAGGCATAGCTAATGTAATTGTCTTGGCATGGCAATTTAAAATTGTGTGGTAAGAAGATAACCAATCCATACCAAGAATCACATCAAAATCTACCATATCTAAGACCTTTAAATCCACATGAGTGTCATACCCCATCAAGGTAACAATAGATAAACGATACACCCGATCTACAACTACAGAAACCCCGATAGGAGTAGAAACACGTACCGACAAATCAAGGGACTCACATAATATATCCAGAATAGGAGCAAAATATGTGGACACATAAGAATAAGTAGAGCCTGGATCAAATAATACAGTAGCTGGTCGATGACAAATCGGAATAATACCTGGGATAACAACATCTGAAGCCTCAGCCTCTGGCCTACCCGGAAAAGCATAACAATGAGAACGACCTCCCTCAGATTGTGAATCTCCACGACCACCACCTAGACTAGAAGAAGAACCACCTCTACCTGAGTGAGAACCACCTCTACCACTCTGTGCACCACCCCTAGCTGGAGGTTGTGCAGCCCTGAAAGTCGAAGCCTGAGAACCCTGATGTAAGCCACCACGTCTGGTCCTAGGGCAGTCTCTCACATAGTTTCCCATATCACCACACTCAAAACAGCCTCTACGAGACGCAGGCTGATGAGAGGAACCTGAATGACCAGAATACCCTCCACGAACTATAGGTCTAGAAGATGAACCCTGTGAAGTATGCACTGAGCTCGAAGAGCTATGCCCAGCGTAACCAGCCTCAGACGCTGGTATAGCAGCATGAATGGGTCTGCTAGACTGAGGGTGATAACCTCTGCCCAAGTAACCTCGACTCCTAGGCGGAACACCGCCATAATCACCTGAATAACGAGTCCTCTTGCCCTCTCGCTGCTCAAATCCCTCACATCGAATCATCTCCAACTCCTTAGCAGCATCTACCACCTTCTGGAATGGAACACCAGAAGCAGCAACCTGAGAAACTCCTAGAAGAATTGGAATAATCAACCCCTTAACAAACCTTCTCACTCTCTCAGCCTCTGTGGGAAGTATCATCGAAGCATGCCTAGCCAAGGCATGAAATTTACCCTCATACTCTGCGACTGACATACCACCTTGTTGCAAACCCTCAAACTCGGCCCTCTTGCGCTCCCTCTCACTGCGTGGAACAAATTTGGATAGAAATACCTGAGTTAGCTGAGTCCAGGATAGTGAAGAGGATCCAGCTGGCCTACTACTAATATAATCCCTCCACCACTGTTTGGCAGAGCCAGTCATCTGAAAAGCTGTATAGTCAACTCCATGAGACTCCACCAATCCAAGATTATGCAACCTCTCATGACAACTAACTATAAATTCATATGCATCCTGAGCTAAGTCACCAGTATAAGTAGGAGGATTCATTAGTCTGAACCTCCCAAACATCTTTTGCTCATCAATGGTTATAGAAAGCCTGTTCACCAAATGTGATGTCATATCTGGAAACTCCATACTATCCAAACGAGGAGCTACAGCAGCAGTTGGCTGAGTCCTAGGAGTCTGAGAATCTGGAGCAACTATCGGATCTGGAGTCTGACCTCCAACACGGGTCTGTGAGCCATCAGAAGTGACAGGCAAAGCTCCTGCCTGAGCCATCCCCTCTAGGATTCCTAACATACGAGCCAAGGTATCTTGAAGCACTGGGGTGACAATAGTACTGGGTGGAGCCTGAGCTGGCCCATCCCCCTCGACACGATCTTGCACATCCCCATGAATAACCTCTGCATCAGGAGGTACGGTCCTATCACGACCCTGGGTAGCTATTGGTACTTGAACTTCCACAGGTGCTGCAATACGGCCCCTACCCCGACCTCGAGCTCGTCCTCTGTCTCTACCTCGGATAGTGTTCCCAGAAGCAGGCGCAGGAATAGGATCCTGACCACCACTTGCCGATGTATGATTCCTCGCCATCTGAGAGAGAATGAGATATCAAGATTAGAATTTCAACAAGGTCAAGTGCGCACGATAATGAATAAAAGAACAGAATATTTCCTAAATGTCCTATAGCCTCTCGAAGATAGGTATGGACGTCTTCATACCGATCCGCAAGACTCTACTAGACATTGCTCTTGTACTCGTGAGACCGATGAACCTAGGGCTCTGATACCAAAATTGTCACGACCCAATTTCACAAGTCGTGATGGCACCTATGTTTCCAACCAATAGGTAAGCCTGACCCAACATACTAACCAAACTTAACCAACAAATGAGTAAAAAGATAAACACTTAGCAAAAATTCCCAACATTGGGTTCCTTGTAAGTACGAGATGCGGAAACTAAAAAAAATATACCACCCCAAGAATTGGTGTCTTAAGTACAAGAGCTTCTAAAATACAATGCAAGTCTGAAACTATAATGACAAATCTAACATAAGGGATATCCTGTCTGAATACTAAATAACAGAATAAATAAAAGATAGAGGGAGGTGTGGGCCACAGAACAGCGAAGCAGCTCACCACAACTCCAAGACACTCCAAACTCGGACTCAATTTGCTCCACGAGATGTGCTCCTACTCGGAATCGAATCTGCACCACAAAGAGTGCAACAAGTGTAGTATGAGTACGAAACCACGTGTACTCAGTATATCTCATTGACCGATAACGAAGAAGTAGTGACGGGAGTTTATATAAGAAAAATTAGTTCTTTAATTATACAAGTCTATAACCAGTGAAGTTTCATCAAATGGAGATAATCAAACATTAAGATATTTACAACCATCAAATAAAACACATAATCATCAAGAATGAAGGATGCGATGAAATGCAATGCAACATGATACCATGAAATGATATGTCTCAAAATACCCAGTACTCTCTCAACCGTATATACATGATACTCCTCAGAAATACATCGAGAGTTCATGACCCATGGGGGACTCGCGAGGTCCATATACCGACACGGACGATTTCCACGTGTCTATGCGGACGATCTCAACGCACAATCATAAAATCAACAATTTCCGCACGGACGGTCTCCACGTGCCCAAATTACAATCTTAACATCTCACCATCCCCAGCACGGACGATCTCCACGTGCCCAACTTATACTCAATCTCATGTCAATGCATGTACACAATATTATTTTAAATAAGAGGATGATGATGCACCTCAATCAATCAAGTATCAACATAATACATAATCACCTCAATTATAACAACTATACGGGTGTAATAAAGAAAACACAATCACACAAGGATTTCAAGTCAATAATATATCATCTAATGCCCATATGCTTTGGCATTCTCAAATTACAATCCACATTCTATAGTTGTAAATTTCCCTTTTATAACACCTGTACTCGTACCAATGCCCGTCACACCATTGATACGAGACCCCCATCTTTCGCCCTTACCCGTTGTCTATTTAATTTTTTTTTTAGCTTTAATTAGGAAAACGTCCTTCAACAAGTCTAAAAAGTCTTAACATACCTTAGATGCCAAACCTCGCGCCACGAATCTTTTTAAGATTTTTCCTTTGCTTTTCGCAAAGTTTCGGAACGTTTCCAATCTACCAATGATGCAATATTCATAAGTAAGCGATTTTGTAGACATTCAAATTATTATATGTCTATCATAGACCCTAAAACTCACTCATATTTCTAACCAAACTTCAAATCTTGATATATATTGGTGTGCCAAGATTTTCATACTTGCTAAATTTCAAGTCAAGAACTTAACTCTAACCTCTCCAAATATACTAAAATTCCATGTTAAATCATATAATATACACCTAATAATTAATTACCAATCTCAATATATTAAATTTAAATCCTAATTTGATAATTAGCTTAAGCAGGTCAACATAATAACCTAAACTGCAGACAAGCAGGAGCAGTGCAACATGACCATCTGCAGGTCATTTTGTAATATGCCAATCAAAGAATTTCATACAAATGTCAATAATGACTGCCAATGATTGGCATGATTGCCAATGATTGGCTCATGATATTTTCCTCCAACATTGACAATTGATTACCACATAATGGCTACAACCATATTGACTCCGTTTTTCATCCCAAGCATGCTGCTCCTCGTCCCTTTTTTTTAATTATTTTATTTTAAACGAATTTTCCATCCACTCTTCCCATTAATATAAGCACATGACTCTAAATATTTTCCCTCAACTTCATTAAGTGTAACAACAAAACTTCTAATAATAATAACAGAAACAACATACTCCTACTGCAACTGCGAAGAAAATATACACCGTTCTCTGCCAATTTCCCTATCAATTTCCTTATTATAATAATATATAGACGAACAAGGGATCAACTTTCCATCTACCTTACATTCATTATGATCCATATAACAATCAAGAAATTTTCTAAATTGCTTCTTACCTGAAGATTTCGTTAGTTCCCTCACGTTCTGTATTCACGCCGCCCAGGTAGTTTTCTAACCCTTTTATTTTCTGCCTTTCTAATGTTAATTAAGTATAACAAATAAACTAATCCCACTAACTTAAATCAATTAGTGGGTCAAGTATAAAGATATTAAATGAATTATGGATATGACCCACTAACTATTAACTATATTAATTCTTCACTAAAAATTTTATCAACTAAATACTCTTAGTCTTCGAATAGTTTAAAATACCCCTTTAAATTTTCAAAAGGAGTCAAAATAGTTCTAGTTCTCAAAACGACCTAACGGGTCGTTACAGTAATAACTAAACTAATTAGACTAAGTTGTTAAGTTCTTCAAATAAGTAATGTGATTTAGTTGGTGAATATAGTGTCTGAACTAAAGTTAAAAATTGAACTAATTAGACTTAGATAGTTGTTAAGTTCTTCAAATAAGTAATGTGATTTATTTGGTGAATATAGTGTTTGAATTAAGTTAAAACTAAACAAATTAGACTTAAAAAGTTGTTAAGATCTTCAAATAAGTTAATGTGGTTCAGTTGGTGAATATAGTGTTGAAATTAAGTTAAAAAATAAACTAATTAGACTTAGAAAGTTATTAAGTTTTAAAATAAGTTAATGTGATTTTGTTGGTGAATATAGTGTTGAAACTGAGTTAAACTAAACTAATTAGACTTAGAAAGTTGTTAAGATCTTCAAATAAGTAACTGTGATTTAGTTGGTGAATATAGTGTTTGAATTAATTTAAAACTAAACTAATTAGACTTAGAAAGTTTTTAAGTTCTTCAAATAAATTAATGTCATTTGGTTGGTGAATATTGTGTTTGAACTAAGTTAAAAAGTAAAATAATTAGACTTAGAAAGTTGTTAAGTTCTTCAAATAAGTAATGTGATTTATTTGGTGAATATAGTGTTTGAATTAAGTTAAAACTAAACTAATTAGACTTAGAAATATGTTAAATTCTTCAAATAAGTTAATGTGATTCAGTTGGGTGAGTTGGTGTATATAGTGGTGAAATTAAGTTAAAAAATAAACTAATTAAACTTAGTAAGTTGTTAAGAACTTCCAATAAGTAAATGTGATTTAGTTGCTGAATATAGTGTTTGAATTAAGTTAAAACTAAACTAATTAGACTTAGAAAGTTATTAAAAACTTCAAATAAGTATATGTGATTTAGTTGGTGAATATAGTGTTGGAATTGAGTTAAAACTAAACTAATTAGACTTAGAAAGTTTTATGTTCTTCAAATAAATTAATGTGATTCAGTTGGTGAATATAATGTTGGAATTAAGTTTAAAAAAAAATTAATTAGACATAGGAAGTTGTTAAGATCTTCAAATAAGTAAATGTGATTTAGTTGGTGAATATAGTGTTTGAATTAAGTTTAAAACTAAACTAATTATACTTAGAAAGTTATTAAGATCTTCAAATAAGTTAATGTGATTTAGTTGGTGAATATAGTGTTTGAATTAAGTTAAAACTAAACTAATTAGACTTAGAAAGTTATTAAAATCTTCAAATAAGTTATTGTGATTTAGTTGGTGAATATAGTGTTTGAACTAAGTTAAAAATTAAAACTAATTCGACTTAAAAATGTTAAATTCTTCAAATAAGTAATGTGATTTATTTGGTGAATATAGTGTTTGAATTAAGTTAAACTAAACTAATTAGACTTAGAAAGTTATTAGGTTCGTCAAATAAGTAAATGTGATTTAGTTGATAAATATAGTGTTTGAATTAAGTTAAAAACTAAACTAATTAGACTTAGAAAGTTGTTAAGATATTCAAATAAGTTAATGCGATTTAGTTATAGTGTTTGAATTAAGTTAAAACTAAACTAATTAGACTTTGAAAGTTATTAAGTTCTTCAAATAAGTAACTATGATTTAGTTGGTGAATATAGTGTTGGAATTGAGTTAAAACTAAACTAATTAGACTTAGAAAGTTGTTAAGATCTTCAAATAAGTAACTGTGATTTAGTTTGTGAATATAGAGTTTGAATTAATTTAAAACAAAACTAATTAGACTTAGAAAGTTATTAAGTTCCACAAATAAATTAATGTGATTTAGTAGGTGAATATAGTGTTTGAACTAAGTAAAAATTTAAAATATTAGACTTAGAAAGTTGTTAAGTTCTTTAAATAAGTAATGTGATTTATTTTGTGAATATAATGTTTGAATTAAGTTAAAACTAAACTAATTAGACTTAGAAAGTTGTTAAATTCTTCAAATAAGTTAATGTGATTCAGTTGGTGAATATAGCGTTGAAATTAAGTTAAAAAATAAACTAATTAGCCTTAGAAAGTTGTTAAGATCTTCCAATAAGTAAATGTGATTTAGTTTGTGAATATAGTATTTTAATTAAGTTAAAACTAAACTAATTAGGCTTAGAAAGTTGTTAAGTTCTTCAAATAAGTAAATGTGATTTAGTTGGTGAATATACTGTTGGAATTGAGATAAAACTAAACTAATTAGACTTAGAAAGTTTTTAAGTTCTTCAAATAAGTTAATGTGGTTTAGTTGGTGAATATAGTGTTGGAATTGAGTTAAAACTAAACTAATTAGACTTAGAAAGTTATTACGTTCTTCAAATAAGTTAATGTGACTTAGTTGGTAAATATAGTGTTTGAATTAAGTTAAAAACTAAACTAATTAGACTTAGAAATTTTTTAAGTTCTTCAAATAAGTAATATAATATAGTTGGTGAATATAGTGTTGAATTAAGTTAAAACTAAAATAATTAGACTTAGAAAGTTGTTAAGTTCTTCAAATAAGCTAATGTGATTTAGTTGGTGAATTAGTGTTAGAAGTAAGTTAAAACTAAACTAATTAGACTTAGAAAGTTGTTAAGTTCTTCAAATAAGTAATGTGACTTATTTGGTGAATATAGTGTTTGAATTAAGTTAAAACTAAACTAATTAGACTTAGAAAGTTATTATATTCTTCAAATAAGTTAATGTGATTTAGTTGGTGAATATAGTGTTGGAATGTTAAAAACTAAACTAATTAGACTTTGAAAATTGTTAAGATCTTCAAATAAGTAAATGTGATTTAGTTGGAGAATATAGTGTTTGAATTAAGTTAAAACTAAACTAATTAGACTTAGAAAGTTTTTAAGTTATTCAAATAAGTTAATGTGATTAAGTCGGTGAATATAGTGTTTGAATTAATTAAAAACTAAACTAATTAGACTTAGAAAGTTATTAAGATCTTCAATAAGTAAATGTAATTTATTTGGTGAATATACTGTTTGAATTAAGTTAAACTAAACTAATTAGACTTAGAAAGTTGTTAAGATCTTCAAATAAGTAAATGTGATTTAGTTGGTGAATATAGTGTTGAAATTGAGTTAAAACTAAACTAATTAGACTTAGAAAGTTGTTAAGTTCTTCAAACAAGTAATGTGATTTAGTTGGTGAATATGGTGTTCGAATTAAGTTAAAACTAAAATAATTAGACTTAGAATGTTGTTAAGTTCTTCAAATAAGCTATTGTGATTTAGTTGGTGAATTAGTGTTAGAAGTAAGTTAAAACTAAACAAATTAGACTTAGAAAGTTGTTAAGTTCTTCAAATAAATAACGTGATTTACTGGTGAATATAGTGTTTGAATTAAGTTAAAACTAAACTAATTAGACTTAGAAAGTTATTAAGTTCTTCAAATAAGTTAACGTGATTTAGTTGGTGAATATAGTGTTGGAATGTTAAAAACTAAACTAATTAGACTTAGAAAGTTGTTAAGATCTTCAAATAAGTTAATGTGATTTGGTTGGTGAATATAGTGTTTGAATTAAGTTAAAACTAAACTAATTTGACTTAGAAAGTTATTAAGTTCTTGAAATAAGTAACTGTAATTTAGTTGATGAATATAGTGTTTGAATTAAGTTAAAACTAAACTAATTAGACTTAGAAAGTTGTTAAGATCTTCAAATAAGTAAATGTGATTTAGTTGGTGAATATAGTGTTGGAATTGAGTTAAAACTAAAATAATTAGACTTAGAAAGTTGTTAAGTTCTTCAAACAAATAAAGTGTTTTAGTTGATGAATATAGTGTTCGAAATAAGTTAAAATTAAAATAATTAGACTTACAAAGTTGTTAAGTTATTCAAATAAGCTAATGTGATTTAGTTGGTGAATTAGTGTTAGAAGTTAGTTAAAACTAAACTAATTAGACTTAGAAAGTTGTTAAGTTCTTCAAATAAGTAATGTGATTTATTGGTGAATATAGTGTTTGAATTAAGTTAAAACTAAACTAATTAGATTTACAAAGCTATTAAGTTCTTCAAATAAGTTAATGTGATTTAGTTGGTGAATATAGTGTTGGAATGTTAAAAACTAAATTAATTAGACTTAGAAAGTTGGTAAATTCTTCAAATAAGTTAATGTGATTCAGTTGGTGAATATAGTGTTGAAATTAAGTTAAAAAATAAACTAAATATACTTAGAAAGTTATTAAGTTCTGCAAATAAGTTAATGTGATTTAGTTGGTGAATATAGTGTTGGAATTGAGTTAAAACTAAACTAATTAGACTTAGAAAATTGTTAAATTCTTCAAATAAGTTAATGTGATTCAGTTGGTGAATATAGTGGTGAAATTAAGTTAAAAACTAAACTAATTAAACATAGAATGTTGTTAAGTTCTTCAAATAAGTATTGTGATTTATTTGGTGAATATAGTGTTTGAATTATGTTAAAACTAAACTAATTAGACTTAGAAAGTTGTTAAATTCTTTAAATAAGTTAATGTGATTCAGTTGGTGAATATAGTGTTGAAATTAAGTTTAAAAAAAAAACTAATTAGACTTAAAAAGTTATTAAGTTCTTCAAATAAGTTATTGTGATTTAGTTGGTGAATATAGTGTTTGAACTAAGTTAAAAATTAAAACTAATTCGACTTAGAAAGTTGTTAAATTCTTCAAATAAGTAATGTGATTTATTTGGTGAATATAGTGTTTGAATTAAGTTAAAACTAAACTAATTAGACTAAGAAAGTTATTAGGTTCTTAAAATAAGTAAATGTGATTTATTTGGTAAATATAGTGTTGGAATTAAGTTAAAAACTAAACTAATTAGACTTAGAAAGTTGTTAAGATCTTCAAATAAGTTAATGTGATTTTGTTTGTGAATATAGTGTTTGAATGTTAAAAACTAAACTAATTAGACTTAGAAAGTTGTTAAGTTCTTCAAATAAGTAATGTGATTTATTTGTGAATATAGTGTTTGAATTAAGTTAAAACTAAACTAATTAGACTTAGAAAGTTATTAAATTCTTCAAATAAGTTAATGTGATTCAGTTGGTGAATATAGCGCTGAAATTAAGTTAAAAAATAAACTAATTAGCCTTAGAAAGTTGATTAGATCTTACAATAAGTAAATGTGATTGAGTTTGTGAATATAGTGTTTTAATTAAGTTAAAACTAAACTAATTAGACTTAGAAAGTTGTTAAGATCTTCAAATAAGTAAATATGATTTAGTTGGTGAATATAATGTTAGAATTGAGTTAAAACTAAACTAATTAGACTTAGAAAGTTTTTAAGTTCTTCAAATAAGTTAATGTGGTTTAGTTGATGAATATAGTGTTGGAAATGAGTTAAAAATAAACTACTTAGACTTAGAAAGTTATTACGTTCTTCAAATAAGTTAATGTGACTTAGTTGGTAAATATAGTGTTTGAATTAAGTTAAAAACAAAACTAATTAGACTTAGAAATTTTTTAAGTTCTTCAAATAAGTAATGTGATTTAGTTGGTGAATATAGTGTTGAATTAAGTTAAAACTAAAATAATTAGACTTAGAAAATTGTTAAGTTCTTCAAATAAGCTAATTTGATTTAGTTGGTGAATTAGTGTTAGAAGTAAGTTAAAACTAAACTAATTAGAATTAGAAAGTTGCTAAGTTCTTCAAATAAGTAATGTGACTTATTTGGTGAATATAGTGTTTGAATTAAGTTGAAACTAAACTAATTAGACTTAGAAAGTTATTAAGTTCTTCAAATAAGTTAATGTGATTTAGTTGGTGAATATAGTGTTGTAATGTTAAAAACTAAACTAATTAGACTTTGAAAGTTGTTAAGATCTTCAAATAAGTAAATGTGATTTAGTTGGTGAATATAGTGTTTGAATTAAGTTAAAACTAAACTAATTAGACTTAGAAAGTTTTTAAGTTCTTCAAATAAGTTAATGTGATTCAGTTGGTGAATATAATGTTTGAATTAATTTAAAACTATATTAATTAGACTTAGAAAGTTATTAAGATCTTCCAATAAGTAAATGTGATTTAGTTGGTGAGTATAGTGTTTGAATTAAGTTAAACTAAACTAATTAGACTTCGAAAGTTGTTAAGATCTTCCAATAAGTAAACGTGATTTAGTTGGTGAATATAGTTGTCACGACCCAAAATCGAGCCGCGAGTGGCACCCACACTTATCCTACTATGTGAGCGAACCAACCAATCTAAAACCCCAACATATTGAACAAAATACAAAGCGGAAGACTTAAAACTCATTAACGAAAACAATTAAATAACTTCTAAAATTTATAACCCATTATCCCCAAAATCTGGAAGTCATCATCACAAGAACATCTATCCTCAAGTTACTAATATAAAAGTATCTAAGAAGCTAAAATAAATAAAGGCTAGTCCATGCCGGAAGTTCAAGGCATCAAGACATTGAAGAGAAGATCCAGTCCAAGCTAGAAGCATTAGCTCACCCTGAAATCCGGTGTAATGAAGACTGGCTAGAATCGCTGCTGAGTTGAAGACGACGGTACGTTTGCTGCATTCCCCAAATAACAAAGAAAGAAACAACAAGTAGGGGGTCAGTACAAAACACAAGTACTGAGTAGGTATCATCGGCCAACTCAAAATAGAAAACAGTATATATCAGTTCATATCATAAATCAACTACAATACTCAACATGTAGCAACAAGTACTATAATCATCAATAAGTACTACCAAGTTCATCCATGAGGACTCAAGCCTCAATACCACACTCATTTGGGAAATTAGGTTCATTACATGAGTATATTAACATCTCTCAAGATTCATTATCTTTCTTCCTCTTGTGTCGGTACGTGACACTCCGATCCCCTAATTCTACGTGTCGGTTCGTGACACCCGATCCCCTAATACTATGTGTCGGAACGTGACACTCCGATCCCCTACTACTATGTGTCGG
>JABWTJ010001408.1:0-28656 GCA_016801875.1 Solanum sitiens | reverse complement strand
GGCCGAGGTGATGGACAAACTGGAGCTACTACAATGCCACATGGTAGGGGAAACGGGCAGACTGGAGATAGGGCCCATTGTTACGCTTTCCCTGGGAGGTCTGAGGCAGAGGCATCTGAGGCTGTTATCACAGGTAATCTTTTGGTTTGTGGTTACATGGCTTCTGTATTATTTGATCCTGGCTCCACGTTTTCATATGTATCTTCCTCATTTGCTACTGGTCTAAATTTACATTGTGAATCGCTTGACATGCCTATTCGTGTTTCTACTCCGGTGGGTGAGTCTGTGATAGTTGAAAGGTATATAGGTCATGCTTGGTGACTTTTGTGGGGAGCAATACTTATGTAGACTTGGTCATTTTAGAAATGGTTGATTTTGATGTAATTCTTGGTATGACTTGGCTTTCTCCGAATTTTGCGATCTTGGATTGTAATGCTAAAACTGTGACGTTAGCCAAGCCTGGGACAGATCCGTTAGTGTGAGAGGGGGACTACACTTCCACTCCGGTTCGTATCATCTCCTTTCTTCGTGCTAAAAGAATGATTAGTAAGGGGTGCTTAGCTTTCTTGGCACATCTCAAGGATGACACTACCCAAGTCCCTTCAATTGAGTCGGTTTCGGTAGTCCGTGAGTTTCTGGATGTGTTCCCTGCAGATCTTCCTGGTATGCCACCGGATAGAGATATTGATTTCTGCATTGATCTGGAACCGGGTACTCGACCCATTTCCATACCCCTTATAGAATGGCTCCAGCTGAGTTAAGGGAGTTAAAGGCCCAACTTCAGGAGCTGTTAGGTAAAGGTTTTATTAGGCCAAGTGCATCCCCTTGGGGTGCTCCTGTTTTATTTGTGAAGAGAACGATGGAAGCTTTGCTGTGCATAGGACTACAGGGCAGGAAATAAGGTACACTATTAAGAACAAGTATCCTCTTCCCTCGCATTGATGTGATTTGTTCATCAGTTTACAAGGTTGCTTGTGTATTCTCTAAATTGATTTGAGGTCCGGTTATTCATCAATTTTGAAAATCGGACAGCAGATGTGCCAAGGACGGCTTTTCGAACCAGGTATGGGCATTATGAATTCTAGTAATTATTTTGGGCTTCCGAATGCCTGCTGCTTTCCTGAGCCTAATGACAAAACACAACGGGATTTTTAAGCCATATCTGGATCTTTTTGTTATTGTATTTATTGATGATATACTGATATACTCAAAGAGCAAGAAGGAACATGAGGAGCACTTGAGAATTGTGTTGGAAGTATTGAGGGAGAAACAGCTTTATGCCAAATTCTCCAAGTGTGAGTTTTGGCTGGATTCAGTGTCCTTCTTAGGGCACGTGGTTTCTAAGGATGGGGTGATGGTGGATCCTGCTAAGATTGAAACAGTGAAGAATTGGGTAAGACCTACTAATGTGTCAGAAGTAAGAAGCTTTGTTGGTTTAGCCAGCTACTCCCGTCGATTTGTCAAGGGATTCTCTTCTATTGCTTCCCAATTGACGAACTTGACTAAGCAGAATGTTCCATTTGTATGGTCGGATGAATGTGATGAAGCTTTTCGAACCTCAGACCTTGTGACCTACTGCACCTATCCTTTACCTTGCAGTAGAGGGTAAGGAACTCCATTGTTTATTGTGATGCATCCTATTCTGGTTTGGGTGCAGTGCTAATGTAAGAGAAGAATGTAATTGCTTATGCTTCGAGGCAATTAAAGGTGCATGAACGTAACTATCCGACCCATGATTTGGAGTTGGCTGCGGTAGTGTTTGCATTAAAGCAATGTAGACACTATCTATATGGGGTCAAGTGTGAGGTCTACACAGATCATAGGAGAACACTTGACTTAGCCAAATTCTGAAAATTTTCTAAGGGTCTCGGCTTTGACCATAGATTTAAATTAATTAATTAAGTTGCTAATTTAATTAATTATATGACCTAGGATAATTACTAAAGTACGCCTAAGTCACTAGGCAGAAAGACTTGAATTTGAGGCAGAGGAGGTGGATAGAACTGTTGAAGGACTATGATATTACCATTCTGTATCACCCAGGAAAGGCAAATGTGGTGGCTGACGCTTTAAGTAGAAAAGCAGGTAGCATGGGTAGTTTAGCCCACTTACAAGTTTCTAGACGCCCATTGGCTAGAGAAGTCCAAAACTTGGCTAACGACCTTATGAGACTGGAAATACTAGAGAAAGGAGGATTTTTTGTGGCCATGTTGGAGAAAGATCTTCTTTTCTGACAAGATCAAGAAACAGTTTGATGATGAAAGCTAAGGCCGAATTCGGGTATAGCGGTGTGCGAGGCGAAGTCTAAAGAGGCAATAATGATGAGGAAGGTGTCTGAGGATGAAAGGGAAGTAGGGGTTGGGTGCCTCGGTGGTGGGATGATGTTGATCAGCACTTATCCGACAGAGGCCAGGTTCCGGGATATTCTATATGTACAAATCACTTGTGTGCAACCAGTGATGTAGTACCGTGCCTAAAGCACACTTTTGTGGAGTAGAATAAAGCGGGACGACATTGTTTATTTTGTTGCCAAATGTCCAGAATTGGCTAGCAGGTAAAGTATGAACACCAGAGGCTCGGAGGAACACTTTCAGAGAATGCCCATTCCTGATGGAGTGGGATAGAATTGCCAGATGGACTTCGTGGTGGGTCTTCCAAAGACAATGGGGGGAAGTTTGACGCTATTTGGTAATTGTGGACAGATTTAACAAGTCTGCTCACTTCAGTCCGGTCAAGGGTGAAAAGAAGTTATGCCAAAAATCCTAGCAATCTTCATGAAAGTTGTTCGATTGGCATGGAAGATAAATAGAATGCCACTCTCCGTAATATCACTAGAGGTACGCAGTTTACTTCTAAGTTCTGGAGAACATTGCACGCGGAATTAGGTACTAGGTGGGACCTTAGTACTGCATTTCACCCTCAGACCGATGGTCAGTCTGAGCGAACGATTCAAGTGTTGGAGGATATACTTCGCGCATGTGTGATTGAATTTGGTGGTCATTGGGATAACTTCTTACCCTTAGCGGAGTTTTCATACAACAATAGCTATCACTCCAGTATTGACATGGCCCCATTTGAAGCATTGTATGGGAGGAGATGTAGGTCTCCCATTGGTTGGTTTGACGCATTTGAAGTTAGACCTTGGGGTACTGATCTGTTGAGGGATTCATTGGAGAAGGTGAAATTTATTCAAGAAAAGCTTTTAGCAGCTCAAAGTAGGCAAAAGGAATATGCAGATCGAAAGGTTAGAGACTTGGAGTTCATGGAGGGTGAACAAGTCTTGCTGAAGGTTTCACCCATGAAAGGGGTGATGCGGTTTGGAAAAAGGGGTAAGCTAAGTCCAAGGTATATTGGACCATTTGAAGTACTTAAGCGAGTAGGGGAGGTGGCTTATGAATTAGCCTTGCCTCCAGGGCTGTCAGGAGTGCATCCGGTATTTCATGTGTCTATGTTGAAAAGATACCATGGGGATGGAAACTACATCATTCGTTGGGATTCGGTTCTGCTTGATGAAAATTTGTCTTATGAGGAGGAACCTGTTGCTATTTTAGATAGAGAAATTCGCAAGTTGAGATCAAGGGAGATTGCATCCATCAAAGTTCAATGGAAGAATCGACCAGTTGAAGAGGCCACTTGGGAGAAGGAGGCTGATATGCAAGAAAAATATCCGCATCTGTTCACAGATTCAGGTACTCCCTCTCATCCTTGTTTTTCTTCTTTTGATCGTTCGAGGACGAACGATGGGTAAATTGGTATCTATTGTAACGACCTGCTTAGTCGTTTTGAGCAGCAGATTTTATTTCTGGAAAAACTGTCTGGGACGACGTATCCAACGACGGACCGTCATGGGCACGACGGACCGTCGAGGGTGTCTCGTTCCAAACACTTGGAATTCTTATATTTGAGTGCTGAAATCGACTCTCTGAACTCTGTGACGGACCTGCAGGACGGACCGTCACAGACATGACGGACCGTTGTGAGGTTCCGTTTCAAAACACTTCAACTCTTGAGAATTGGGTACTGAGAGCAATTCTCTGNGATTTGATTTCTGGAAAAACTGTCTGAGACGACGTATCCAACGACGGACCGTCATGGGCACGACGGACCGTCGAGGGTGTCTCGTTCCAAACACTTGGAATTCTTATATTTGAGTGCTGAAATCGACTCTCTGAACTCTGTGACGGACCTGCAGGACGGACCGTCACAGACATGACGGACCGTTGTGATGTTCCGTTGCAAAACACTTCAACTCTTGAGAATTGGGTACTGAGAGCAATTCTCTGAAGTCTGTGACGGACATGCAGGACGGATCGTCACAGACATGACGGACCGTTGTGATGTTCCGTTGCAAAACACTTCAACTCTTGAGAATTGGGTACTGAGAGCAATTCTCTGAAGTCTGTGACGGACATGCAGGACGGATCGTCACAGACATGACGGACCGTTGTGATGTTCCGTTGCAAAACACTTCAACTCTTGAGAATTGGGTACTGAGAGCAATTCTCTGTCCGTCGTGACGGAAGTGCAGGACGGACCGTCGTAGGCACGATGGACCGTCACAGGTTGCGTAATTCCAGTCTGGGTCAAATTTCTGGGTAAGTTTTAAAGGGGATCGGAGTGTCACGTTCCGACACATAGTATTAAGGGATCGGGTGTCACGAACCGACACATAGAATTAGGGGATCGGAGTGTCACGTTCCGACACATAGTATTAAGGGATCGGAGTGTCACGTTCCGACACGTAGAATTAGGGGATCGGAGTGTCACGTTCCGACACATAGTTAATTAAGGGATCGGGGTCCACGAACCGACACGTAAATTAAGGGGATCGAGTGTCACGTTTCCGACACAATGAATTAGGGAGCGTAGGGTCAGAGTTCCGACACATAGTATTAGGGATCGGTGACACGAACCCGACACGTAGAATAGGGGATCGGAGTGTCACGTTCCCGACACATAGTAGTAGGGGGATCGGAGTTGTACACGTACGACAACAAGAGGAAGAAAGATGAATGAATCTTGAGAGATGTTTATATCTCAATGTAATGAACCTAATCCTAATATCCCAAATGAGTGTGGTAATTGAGGCATGAGTCCGCATGGATGAACTTGTAAGTACTTATTGATGATGGGTAGATTACTTGTTTGCTACATGGTGGAGTATTGGTAGTTGATTTATGATATGAACTGATATATAATGTTTTCTATTTTGAGTTTGGCGCGATGATACCATACTCAGTACTTGTGTTTTGTAACTGACCCCCCCCCCCTACCTGTGTTGTTGTTTCTTTCTTTGTTTATTTGGGGAAATGCCAGCAAACGTACCTTAGTCTTCAACTCAGCAGCAATTCTAGCCAGTATTCACTACACCGGATTTCAGGGTGAGCTAATGCTTCTAGCTTGGACTGGATCTTCTCTTCAATGTCTTGATGCCTTGAACTTCCGGCATGGACTAGCCTTTTATTTATTTTAGCTTCTTAGATACTTTTAGATTTGTAACTTGAGGATAGATGTTCTTGTGATGATGACTTCCAGATTTTGGGGATAATGAGTTTTAAGTCTTCCGCTTTGTATTTTTGTTCAATATGTTGGAGTTTTAGATTGATTGGTTCGCTCACATAGTAGGATAATTGTGGGTGCCACTCGCGGCTAGATTTTGGGTCGTGACAGAATTAAGTTAAAACTAAAATAATTAGACTTAGAAAGTTGTTAAGTTCTTCAAATAAGCTAATGTGATTCAGTTGGTGAATATAGTGTTTGAATTAATTTAAAACTAAACTAATTAGACTTAGAAAGTTATTAGGATCTTCCAATAAGTAAATGTGATTTAGTTGGTGAATATAGTGTTTGAATTAAGTTAAACTAAACTAATTAGACTTAGAAAGTTGTTAAGATCTTCAAATAAGTAAATGTGATTTAGTTGGTGAATATAGTGTTGGAATTGAGTTAAAACTAAACTAATTAGACTTAGAAAGTTGTTAAGTTTTTCAAATAAGTAATGTGATTTAGTTGGTGGATATAGTGTTCGAATTAAGTTAAAACTAAAATAATTAGACTTGGAAAGTTGTTAAGTTCTTCAAATAAGCTAATGTGATTTAGTTGGTGAATTAGTGTTAGAAGTCAGTTAAAATTAAACTAATTAGACTTAGAAAGTTGTTAACTTCTTCAAATAAGTAATGTGATTTATTGGTGTATATAGTGTTTGAATTAAGTTAAAACTAAACTAATTAGACTTAGAATGATATTAAGTTCTTCACACAATTTAATGTGATTTAGTTGGTGAATATAGTGTTGGAATGTGAAAAACTAAACTAATTAGACTTAGAAAGTTGTTAAGATCTTCAAATAAGTAAATGTGATTTAGTTGGTGAATATAGTGTTTGAATTAAGTTAAAACTAAACTAATTCGACTTAGAAAGTTTTTAAGTTCTTCAAATAAGTTAATGTGATTTAGTTGGTGAATATAATGTTTGAATTATTTTAAAAATAAACTAATTAGACTTAGAAAGTTATTAAGATCTTCAACTAAGTTATTGTGATTTAGTTGGTGAATATAGTGTTTGAACTAAGTTAAAAATTAACCTAATTAGACTTAGAAAGTTGTTAAGTTCTTCAAAAAAGTAATGTGATTTATTTGGTGAATATAGTGTTCGAATTAAGTTAAAACTAAACTAATAAGACTTAAAAAGTTATTAAGTTCTTCAAATAAGTTAATGTGAATTAGTTGGTGAATATATTGTTGGAATTGAGTTAAAACTAAACTAATTAGACTTAGAAAGTTGTTAATGTGATTTAGTTGGTGAATATATTGTTTGAATTAATTTAAAACTAAACTAATTAGACTTAGAAAGTTATTAAGTTCTTCAAATAAGTAAATGTGATTTAGTTGGTGAATATAGTATTGGAATTAAGTTAAAAACTAAACTAATTAGACTTAGAAAGTTGTTAAGATCTTCAAATAAGTAAATGTGATTTAGGTGGTGAATATAGTGTTTGAATTAAGTTAAAAATAAACTAATTAGACTTAGAAAGTTTTAAGTTCTTCAAATAAGTTAATGTGATTCAGTTGGAGAATATAGTGTTTGATTAATTTAAAACTGAACTAATTAGACTTAGAAAGTTATTAAAATCTTCCAAAAAGTAAATGTGATTTAGTTGGTGAATATAGTGTTTGAATTAAGTTAAACTAAACTAATTAGACTTAGAAAGTTTTTAAGATCTTCAAATAAGTAAATGTGATTTAGTTGGTGAATATAGTGTTGGAATAGAGTTAAAACTAAACTAATTAGACTTAGAAAGTTGTTAAATTTTCAAATAACTAATGTGATTTAGTTGGTGGGTATAGTGTTCGAATTAAGTTAAAACTAAAATAATTAGACTTAGAAAGTTGTTAAGTTCTTCAAATAAGCTAATGTGATTCAGTTGGTGAATATAGTGTTTGAATTAATTTAAAACTAAACTAATTAGACTTAGAAAGTTATTAGGATCTTCCAATAAGTAAATGTGATTTAGTTGGTGAATATAGTATTTGAATTAAGTTAAACTAAACTAATTAGACTTAGAAAGTTGTTAAGATCTTCAAATAAGTAAATGTGATTTAGTTGGTGAATATAGTGTTGGAATTGAGTTAAAACTAAACTAATTAGACTTAGAAAGTTGTTAAGTTTTTCAAATAAGTAATGTGATTTAGTTGGTGGATATAGTGTTCGAATTAAGTTAAAACTAAAATAATTAGACTTGGAAAGTTGTTAAGTTCTTCAAATAAGCTAATGTGATTTAGTTGGTGAATTAGTGTTAGAAGTCAGTTAAAATTAAACTAATTAGACTTAGAAAGTTGTTA
The DNA here is from genome assembly GCA_016801875.1 of Solanum sitiens. NCBI lineage: Eukaryota > Viridiplantae > Streptophyta > Magnoliopsida > Solanales > Solanaceae > Solanum > Solanum sitiens. The sequence continues at coordinate 20,816 of JABWTJ010001408.1, read as the reverse complement.
ACTTCTTCAAATAAGTAATGTGATTTATTGGTGTATATAGTGTTTGAATTAAGTTAAAACTAAACTAATTAGACTTAGAATGATATTAAGTTCTTCACACAATTTAATGTGATTTAGTTGGTGAATATAGTGTTGGAATGTGAAAAACTAAACTAATTAGACTTAGAAAGTTGTTAAGATCTTCAAATAAGTAAATGTGATTTAGTTGGTGAATATAGTGTTTGAATTAAGTTAAAACTAAACTAATTCGACTTAGAAAGTTTTTAAGTTCTTCAAATAAGTTAATGTGATTTAGTTGGTGAATATAATGTTTGAATTATTTTAAAAATAAACTAATTAGACTTAGAAAGTTATTAAGATATTCAAATTAGTTATTGTGATTTAGTTGGTGAATATAGTGTTTGAACTAAGTTAAAAATTAAAATAATTAGACTTAGAAAGTTGATAAGTTCTTCAAATAAGTAATGTGATTTATTTGGTGAATATAGTGTTAGAATTAAGTTAAAACTAAACTAATTAGACTTAGAAAGTTATTGAGTTCTTCAAATAAGTTAATGTGAATTAGTTGGTGAATATATTGTTGGAATTGAGTTAAAACTAAACTAATTAGACTTAGAAAGTTGTTGATGTGATTTAGTTGGTATATATATTGTTTGAATTAATTTAAAATTAAACTAATTAGACTTAGAAAGTTATTAAATTCCTCAAATAAGTAAATGTGATTTAGTTGGTGAATATAGTATTGGAATTAAGTTAAAAACTAAACTAATTAGACTTAGAAAGTTGTTAAGATCTTCAAATAAGTTAATGTGATTTAGTTGGTGAATATAGTGTTTGAATTAAGTTAAAACTAAACTAATTTAACTTAGAAAGCTATAAGTTCTTGAAATAAGTAACTGTGATTTAGTTGGTGAATATAGTATTGGAATTAGGTTAAAACTAAACTAATTAGACTTAGAAAATTGTTAAGATCTTCAAATAAGTAACTGTAATTTAGTTGGTGAATATAGTGTTTGAATTAAGTTAAAACTAAACTAATTTGACTTAGAAAGTTATTAAGTTCTTCAAATAAGTAACTGTAATTTAGTTGGTGAATATAGTGTTGAAATTGAGTTAAAACTAAACTAATTAGACTTAGAAAGTTGTTAAAATCTCAAATAAGTAACTGTGATTTAGTTGGTGAATATAGTGTTTGAATTAATTTAAAACTAAACTAATTAGACTTAGAAAGTTATTAAGTTATTCAAATAAGTTAATGTGATTTAGCTCGTGAATATAGTGTTGGAATTGAGTTAAAACTAAACTAATTGGACTTAGAAAGTTGTTAAGATCTTCAAATAAGTTAATGTGATTTAGTTGGTGAATATATTGTTTGAATTAATTTAAAGCTAAACTAATTAGACTTAGAAAGTTGTTAAGTTTTTCAAATAAGTACTGTGATTTATTTGGTGAATATAGTGTTTGAATTAAGTTAAAACTAAACTAATTAGACTTAGAAAGTTGTTAAGTTTTTCAAATAAGTAATGTGATTTAGTTGGTGGGTATAGTGTTCAAATTAAGTTAAAACTAAAATAATTAGACTTAGAAAGTTGTAAGTTCTTCAAATAAGTGTAACGACCTGCATAGTCGTTTTGAGCAGCAGATTTTATTTCTGGAAAAACTGTCTGAGACGACGGATCCCACGACGGACCGTCATGGGCACGACGGACCATCGAGGGTGTCTCGTTCCAAAACACTTGGAATTCTTATATTTGAGTGCTGAAATCGACTCTCTGAACTCTGTGACGGACCTGCAGGATGGACCGTCCCTTACACGACGGACCGTTGTGAGGTTCCGTTTCAAAACACTTCAACTCTTGAGAATTGGGTACTGGGAGCAATTATCTGTCCGTCGTGACGGAAGTGCAGGACGGACCGTCGTAGGCACGACGGACCGTCTCAGACTCATCAAGGAAATTGAGTCTCTGAAGGTTGTGACGAACCTGCAGGACGGACCGTCGCAGGCACGACGGGCCGTCACAGGTTGCGTAATCCCCGTCTGGGTCGGATTTCTTGGTAAGTTTTAAAGGGGCGTTTTGGACTATTCCTGCTATAATTATGAATTTCGTGGGTTAAGATTAATAACTCAAATTCTTGGGGGTGTAAAGGAGATAACCTTGAGTTAATTAGTGGGTTAATTCCTCATCTTTTATACTTAATTATATGCTAATTAGGGTAAAAGAAAGAGGGTTTTGAAGAAGAAAAATAGAAAGAACAAGGAGAGAGAGGAACGATTGATAGAGAGAGACAAACGAAGAGGAAACAAAAAGCTTTGAGAGATTGCTTGCTTGATCACGAATCCTCGGTGAAGGTAGGTTATGGTTTTTGATACTATACGTAGTAAACTCTTAATAGCGAATGATATGTATTGGTAGTATTGTAAACCCTTCTATATGCTTAATTGTATGCTTGCATGAATGTGATTATGTGATTGTGATAAAATAAGCATAATGAAGCTATTGAATCCAAAATCTTGAAGAAACCCTATTTCACCTTGTTATTGATGATGCCTTGGTATAAGAGAACGCTTGATGAATTGATAGAATGATGTTAGTGGATCGGAGTGTCACGTTCCGACACATAGTATTAGGGGATCGGGTGTCACGAACCGACACGTAGAATTAGGGGATCGGAGTGTCACGTTCCGACACATAGTATTAGGGGATCGGGTGTCACGAACCGACACGTAGAATTAGGGGATCGGAGTGTCACGTTCCGACACATAGTATTAGGGGATCGGGTGTCACGAACCGACACGTAGAATTAGGGGATCGGAGTGTCACGTACCGACACATAGTAGTAGGGGATCGGAGTGTCACGTACCGACACAAGAGGAAGAAAGATAATGAATCTTGAGAGATGTTAATATACTCAATGTAATGAAACTAATTCCCAAATGAGTGTGGTATTGAGGCTTGAGTCCTCATGGATGAACTTGGTAGTACTTATTGATGATTATAGTACTTGTTGCTACATGTTGAGTATTGTAGTTGATTTATGATATGAACTGATATATACTGTTTTCTATTTTGAGTTGGCCGATGATACCTACTCAGTACTTGTGTTTTGTACTGACCCCCTACTTGTTGTTTCTTTCTTTGTTATTTGGGGAATGCAGCAAACGTACCGTCATCTTCAACTCAGCAGCGATTTAGCCAGTCTTCATTACACCGGATTTCAGGGTGAGCTAATGCTTCTAGCTTGGACTGGATCTTCTCTTCAATGTCTTGATGCCTTGAACTTCCGGCATGGACTAGCCTTTATTTATTTTAGCTTCTTAGATACTTTTATATTAGTAACTTGAGGATAGATGTTCTTGTGATGATGACTTCCAGATTTTGGGGATAATGGGTTATAAATTTTAGAAGTTATTTAATTGTTTTCGTTAATGAGTTTTAAGTCTTCCGCTTTGTATTTTGTTCAATATGTTGGGGTTTTAGATTGGTTGGTTCGCTCACATAGTAGGATAAGTGTGGGTGCCACTCGCGGCTCGATTTTGGGTCGTGACACATCTTAACATGATGGTACACATCCTTGAAACCTACTAGTAGCTTCACATTACTAGACTAAGGAATTCTTCCCTAAACTAGTCTCATTAAAGCATACATCATAAGTCAACATAAAAGTCATATAAATCAGCAACCAACATGATGACTTCAAACATATTAACCTCATACTAGGGCATAAACACCATACACAGTCAAATATATGAAAGACTAATTAAGGATACGCACCCGAGGCTTCATCAGAAGTGCCTTCCCCTGCACCCCTAGACTTGAGTGCGAAGAATCGTTGCTTCCTTGGAGCCTCTTCATTTGGGCCATTAGTCTGAACTCTCTCCTTCCCTTGTTCTTGACTTCTTCTATTCGGACAATCCTTCACCATGTGTCCCGGTTTTCCACAGCTATAACAAGCGTTAGAGCCCATCATACACTCTTCTCCATGCTGTCTGCCACACTTCCTGCAAGGTTGCCTTTCCTTAGGTGTATATACTTTATTGTTTCTCTTAAATCTGGACTCGGAATCCCTATCATAGAGATCACTGGATGAACTTGACTCCCTTTGGTGGGAGAGTCCCTTCTTAAACCTTGGCTGCTCACGGACGCCAAAGTTGTTTCTGTGGCCTCCGTGGCTGGGACCTGCCTGATCTTGAGGCCTAGGCCTCCTAACATCACGAATACCCCTCTTTCTACGGCTGTCCTCCACCTGCTGTACATGCACCATCAGCCTGGAAAGGTCCATATTATCATGGAGCATCGCAGACCGACATTTCTCCTCCAGGTCTCCATTGATTCCTTGAGGAATCTACTCATTTCATCCCTGCTGTTCGAAACCAGGGAAGTAGCATACCTGGATAATTCAACAAGCCTCAGTACTCTCCTCAATCTTGCTATTAAATACTAAGGAAAGTAATATACCTGGATAGCTTAACAAACTTTAGGGAATACTCTATGACTGTCATGGATCCTTGTTTAAGGTTGATGAACTCTTCAACCTTGGCTTCCCTCATCTCCCTGGGAAAGAACCTCTCCAAAAATGTTGTCTTGAACAGCTCCCAAGTGACTGGCACTCCACCTAAGACACGGCTATCTTGCCACATCTTGCACCAAGTCTGTGCAACATCCTTGAGCTGATAGGAAGCCAACTCAGCCTTCTCAATATCAGTGTCCCCCATAGCCACAAGGATCTTATGAATCTCATCCACAAACTCCTGGGGATCCTCTGACGTCCTAGACCCTGTGAAAATAGGAGGATTCATCCTCGTGAAATCCCTCAGCCTGTCAGCCATGCTACAAATCGGTGGGTTCTCCCTCTGAACATCCTGCCGGTTGACCTGGGCAGTCATAGCCTGGGCCTGCATAGTAATAGCTTGTGCCATCTGGGCCAGAGATGCCCTCACCTTAGCATCAGTCATCCCAGCTGGATTAACTGGCACAACCACTCCTTCAGCTGGAGCCTTGGGTGGAACTCGGTTAACCCCAGCAGCCGCTCCTCCTCTCCTCTGACCATTAGCTCTCCTAGTGTTCATTCTCTGAAAAACAACAAGGATTGAGGTTAGAAACGCTCGTAACACCAAGAACTCAGACATTAGGAAAAGCACGATAAGATCAAAAGAAGGGAAATTTTCCTACGCATCATGCGGTCTCTAATTCAGGATAGTGGTGCACTTCACTACCATGACTTAGAAACTACTCAATGTGGTTGATGTGAACTTATTATTTTCGTAATTTAACCTAGTGCTCTGATACCAACTTTGTCACGACTGGAATCTAGACCCCAGACGAGACCGGCGTCGTTGACCTCTCAGAGGTCGCAGACAAGCCTACTTAAGTCATTCTTACTTTACATAGGTTAATTTTAGCGGAAAATTTGAAACTTTTTGTTTCTAAATATTGCTTACTAAACATTTCTAATACATTCGTAATTTGTTCACCATCAACCATCTAACATTAAGAGATAATCAAATGAAAGGAATAGTTCAATAAATCTTAATTGTATAATTGCCAAAATGGTCCAATACAAAGTCTGAATCAAAACAGGAAAGAAACGCTAGTGGAACATGCTCCACTAGCTCAACTCTAAAACTAAGCTGGAATGTAAAACAGTAGCATCCTCGAAAGCATGAGGACCTACCAAACTCTGGATGAAAGCTGATGTCCGGATAGTTGCAACAATGATCCTGTAGCTCTATCGCCTACCTGTACCTGCACCTAAAATATTATAGATGTATAGGGTTAGTACACACTTGTACTAAGTGTGGGTATATGCAAGCACACACCAAGGACATGCATGAGAAAGAATAGCTCTTTCCTAACGACATGATTTTTGGAAGTCAAGTCAGTGGACTTGCCAAATTGAGATTAGGAGGTTCCCAAATTTGGATTAGGAAAGTCAATGAGCTTTCCAAATTTGGATTAGGAAAGTCAGTGAGCTTTCCAGATTTGGAATAGGAAGCTTATGCCATGAGAATAACATACATCATCATACTTTTCACGTTTGCAAACAACACATAACATTTACACGTAGCACATATCATATAGCTTACAACACACTTTGTATGTAGCACATAACTCCTTTAATATCATTCATTCATATGCCATGAGACCTCGGAATCATGGACTTAACATTAAGACATCCCAGAAATGAGGGCTCAACAGATGGGACCTCAACTAGAGAGTCTTCATTAGCAAACACAGAGTCTGCTTCGTTCATTCATACGTACTTCATTTCATTTCGTTCATAAGCCAGTGTAAACACCAGCTGTACCTAGGATGTAGTTTAAGACTTTCATTAGGTTCGTTGTGCAATGACCAAGAATGACCTAATGTCATTACTTGAATCTAACTCACCTTTTGATTATCCTATTCTAACACCTTTGGTATCATTCATTTCATTATGTGCTTCATTTGAGGCTGGCCTCATTCATTTATTCGGAACTTTAACTTCAACCGACATAGATCATATGAGCATCATGAAATCCAGTGTCTCCCCCACACCAAAAAGAGGTGGAATCACCGGCCAAGGTGACCCAAAACATGCTAGCGTACATGGGAATTTAACCCCGCCAGATCCCTATATTGGCAGTATAGGTTCGAAGACCAGGAGATATAAGGAGACCCATACCCGGCAAGCCGGACAGTCTCATCTCATGAGAGTTACGTGAACCTCCGCCCTTCCCGAAGGAAGGCATCACCGCTCATAGCTAGTCTATCGGTGATCAGTTAAAATTCCATTACATTCAACTCATACTTCATGGAAGCTGGCTTCTAGTATGAGGACATCATAGCTCAATAGATGATTTCTCATCTCATCATTAGTATTAAATGTATTAATCTCAATACTTTTATTAGAGTGTTCATAGAGACTGGTCTCTTCATTAACTTTACACTCTCATAGGTCAGTACGTTTTGGTAACAATTACTTAGGCTCATTTGATGTTGTTCTCATCTTTTACATTAGCCTCATATCATGTTGTCACCACATTCATTAACATTAGCACAATTGCTCTTCATAACTACTCACCCCATTTTACGTGAAAGTTCATTTTATCATATGCCATGTACTTGGCCATTTGCATATTTCACACTCTTACTTAACCCTTCTAGGGTTTCTTCGTTTCTTTACATACATCTTAGGTTCACTTATTTTTAAGCGTATGCTAGACTTAAGGGTCTATACATACAAGCCATGAGGCTTCATTCATAGTTCGTTAAGTGACTCATATCTTCCTAAGATTATATAGTAGAAGACTTATGTATCTTGTATATATGCCAAGATATCGATTTTGATCTAAGTAGGTGGCATTATTCTTGAACATTTAATTCACGTGTGATTTATGTATCAATACGGAAATTTGGGCAAGGGAACCAAGTTCGAATCCCTTGGACTATACTTACATTTTTCCTTGACTTTATTTTTAGTCTTCATGATATTGGGACCCTAGGTCGAACCCCAACATCAACATTTCTTTTTAGTTCATTTTCTCTAGAACTTCTCTCCTTTGGCCGAGGGGTTGTGGGTTCGAACCCCCACAACCCCCTCTTATTTTCCCATTTATTTTCCTTGTCCATTTCGGCTTAACCAGGAGATTGTAGGATCAAACCCCCACAGCCTCTCTTTATTTATTTTTTCTTTATTTCGCTTGGGACTTAGAGGTTGTGGGTTCGAACCCCCACAGCCTCCTTATTTTCATTTTCATTTAAAAGTTAACTACTTAAGTGTTGGCAGTGAGGTTGTGGGATCGAGCCCCCACAACCTCACTTTATTTTCTTTTTAATTTCTCTCTTTGTCTCCTTCTTCAGCCAAGAGGTGGTGGGTTCGAATCCCACTCCTCCCATTACTTTTATTAATTTAAAATTCCCCTCTTACTCTCTTGTTTGACCGAGAGGTTGTGGGTTCGAATCCCACACCTCTTTTTCTTTTCTAGCTTTTATGTAGTGCAGTCTTGGGTTCAATCCCCACTGACCTCACATATTTTAAATATATTTTTAAACCTCTCAACCTTAAGTATTCTGGCCGAAAATTCCATCACCAAGTGCTGGAAATTTTATTAAATTTTCTAGCCTTTATTTAACAACATTCATACGTTCGTTTTGAGGTACTTTCATGATTCGTTTAACACATTCTTAGGTGTAGATTTATTGTTGTTTTAGCTTAGATTTTTCCACTTATGATCATCCACCTTACACATCATTTAACATCACAAGTTACACACCTTATGCACAATAATTTCAATCATCAAACAAGCCATTTTAAGACTTCAAAACGGAGAACAACAACAAACATTTTACACATCGCACCACATCATTTTCGGTTGACATCATTGAACATGCTTGCTATTTACAAACATAAAATCACAAGGAACATCATATTCCACACTTAGCTACCAGCAACCATACCAACAACATGATTTCTAAACTAATTTAGATTGAAATCGGAAGGAGACTATGGACAAGGAGTTCAACATTCAAGGGGACAGCCCTAGTTTCATATGTCGACTTTTGTAGAAAGAAATTCCTCTTGGAGAAAGGATTCCAAGAGAGAAAACCCATACCTTGTTGTAGCTTTCCACACCTTCCAAGTGCTGCCAAACTCCTCCCCTAAACCTTCAACACAAACCCGTCGAGAAGATGATGCAAAGTTTTCATTTCTTAAGTTAGCTTGCTTGCTTGTATATTTTTTTTTGTAAGTTCTTTGAGTTTAGAGAACTTTTGATTGCTTTCTAATGTTTTTATCTTCTGATTTTGTAGCCAAGAAAAATAATTTGGATGAGAGAGAGAGAGATTTAGGCTTGAGGGAGCGAGATAGTGTGAGATAGTGTATCTTAAAACTAGGATAGTTGGCAAGACTTAGTAATTTTAAAAAAACATTAATTAATAAGTAAATAAATAATAAATAATAATAAAATCTGATTTTCCTTTTTACATCAGCCATTAATTATAAATTTATTAAATTAATTCACCAATAATAAAAAAAATCATATTAAATCCTTGCTCCCACCTAGGTTCGAACCCGGGTGGAGCAAGACTTCAGTTCAAGAGACCAATTTCGGCTCTCTCTCCACAAATTTCCCCTCCAATTTATTAAATAATTAAATAATTATATATTTAGGGTAATTACGATATTACCCCTAGCCTGGTAAAAGACCATTTTACCCTTAGACCCTCAAAACTTAAAATTTCTTCTTTGTAAGTCCGGTAAAGACTCCTTTGATTAAATCTTCATTTTCGAGAGCCTTACTTGGTTGGTTCCAACCTTTCCAAGTTCAACTAACTCCCCAAGTTAGTTGGCTTGGTCGTAGTAAGGGTTCTGAGGTCTGGTTCTACGCGTATCAATCTGTGTGAACCTTGGTCTAATCGCAAGCATTCTTGACACCTTAAACATTTAGCTTATTCATTTTTTTAGGGTTGTTACAACATATGTCTTCCTTAGGTTAGCTAGTAGATCATTATCAATTTCATAGTTTACACCTACAAATGAAAAGTATTTATTTGTTACAATAATTTTTTAAATATTTAATAGTCATATATAAATAATAATTACATATATATGTACCCTTGGTCTTCTATGCTCATTCAAAATTATTATTTCTGTCATCTGTAAATTTTGACAATTTGTTTGTCAAGTTACATACATATAATTGAATTTTGAAATACAACACAATCATAATATATATATATATATATATATATATATATATATATATATATATATATATATATATATATAGAGAGAGAGAGAGAGAGAGAGAGAGACTTATGGACCAATCTAAAAAACAAATGAATTGTATATAAGAAAACTTGAAATCATCACCAATATAAATTCAAGAGTCGTCTTCATAGAGTCAAACTAAAGCATGACTTAAATTAAATAATACAATGGTTCACCATTTTAACTATATAATGAAAAGAATAAACTTAGGTAATGAGTCAAAAATACAAAAATAAGAAAATACAACAATAAATAAAAATACTAATAAAACCGTCACTGCAATACAATGTTAAGATTAAACATACTTCAATAAAAAAAATCATTGTGCCATATAATTCTTTTCAATTTTCTCAAGTATATAGCCAAATAAAGATACGTTTCACCCAAAAAGAATAGGAATTTATTGAATCATGTCATGCTACATGTTATTTTAATTTTCTTCGTAAATCGTAATTTTTCACTCTACCTAATTGGTTGTTGCTATTCATTTTAGTGTTAGAGGAATCGTTAAATGTTATTATAATCCCCATGTATATATTAAATTCTTAACCTCAAAATTAATTTAAAAATTTCAAACAAAAAAAAGAATATGTTAAATGCGATGGAAACTATAGAAAAATGACACATCACCTTTTTTATTGCTATTTTTATATTGTATATACACGGTATGTGTTAAGTAAATTGAAAGAGAGAAATGAAATTAAATACAAAAGAAAAGAAAAAGGGGTTAAAAATATAATTAAATTTGGTTGTTAAAAGGATAAAAACATTTAATTTAGACTTTCAATTGGTATTTTCATTTTTCAACTTTTGACATAACAACTTTCACATATAATATGATATAATTAGTATTTAATGTTTAATATTTAATTAATTTATTTTTTCAAATTAAAATTTGATTCAACAGCATGGTAGAAAAAAGAAAACAATATAAATCAAAAATTATATGGTTCAACAAATAAATGCATATAAAAAAGATAACACCCGAAGCCCCCAAAGACCAAGGAACCGAAATTATGTATATCTCTGCTAAACATGTAGGATATCTATAAAAGAAATTATATTTGCGGAAATTAGCAATTTAGTTTTTAATGGTATGAATATGTCGATGAATTCCTACTTTATTTTTTTTCCAGAATCAAACAACAACTCAGTTGTTGAAGTAGCTTACGATGACTTTCTACTTGAAAAAAATTTAAAAGCCTTTGACGAAATTAATAAAGACATGTGGAAGAAATAAATTTAATTCTGATTATTGTTTTTATCACAAATTTTAGAATATTTTTCATATTGTGAGCTTATATGAATTGCATTCTTCTTTTTTCATATATAAGTACTATCTTTTTTTGATGAAAAAAAGAAAACAAATCGATGAACATTAATCTTAGGGGTCAATGTTTTCTAATATCTCATTGTCCATGCATATATAGTTTTTGACCAACTCTATCTGATCCTTGTTTCTATAATGTGCAAATTAAGTATATGAACTGAAAGATTAACTTAAGAAGTTGGTATAAATAGTTTTGAATTAAAGATAATCATTTGTTTTCATATCAAACAACATACCACCAATTAAACATACTAAGATGAGGCTTAAACCACAAATACATATATAAAAACAATGAATATACCTGGAGAAAATCTGGCAGAATGAAGAGATGTAAAGATGGGAGAAAGTAGACTTATTGTGTACCTTTATAGACTTTTATAATGTAAAGAATAGGAATAGGAAAAGGTGAACTTTATGATTAAAAACGTTTTTGAATTGTATTTAAGGAGATTGTGATTGTTCATCATCTATCTTAATTATAGTGTAAAACGCTAAGTGTTGTTCAAATGAGTTTAACGGCAAAGACTAAAAGGATCAACAATTAAAGCTCAATAAAAGATAGAAAACTGTTGAGCTATCATTATTTTATTTAATTTAAGAAGTTTGTAAAAGACATTTTAAATTTTAAAAATTAGTGAAGGACATTTTCGTAATCAACTTTGAACTAAAAACCTTCTTACTTTTAATATAATATGATTTCATAGTTATGTATTTAGTTCCTTGTTCACGTGACAACCATGTTTTGGGGGTTTTAATAGAAGAATAAAGTGAAGGACATTTTCGTAATTCAAATTTGAACTAAAAACCTTTTCACTTTTAATATAATATGATTTCATAGTTATGTATTTAGTTCCTTGTTCACGTGACAACCATGTTTTGGGGTTTTTAATAGAAGAATAAGGTTTCCACTTTATCTTGTTCCTATTTTTTTTGTAATTTTACATTTTTTTCTTTTTTCATTGCGTTGAGGCTAACTTGTCTAGCTGAGAATAGACAAGTGTTATCACATTTATTTTTGAATTGTGACAAAAATGGAGAGCCTTTTGTCACGGACCTAGAGTTTCGCTAAGACTCCGTGCGGCACTTGACAACTTACTCACGAATCTTTCACGATCTTGTAAGCTCAAGTAAGCCTTTCACACTAAGATCTCTAAGAGAAATGCAAAGGAAGACTTAGAAAGAGAGAGATTTGGAGGAAGAAGTTTTTATTACTTCTTTGTTGGATTGTTGGATGATTTACAAATGAGAGGCCCTTCTATTTATACTACTTCCTAAGGGCCTCAGTGTAAATAAAAATAACTCTACAAGTCCTTACATTATTTACACATTGGTCCATATTCTAGAGAATTCTACACTTTCTAGAATATGCTAAACTATTCCAAAAAATATCTAAAGTATTCTAGAGAATTCTAGGGAATTCTCTAGTCTTCTCCAGAAATCTAGAAAGTTCTAGAGTTATCTGCAAACCTCTTCACAACTCTAGACCCTTCTGCCCCCATCCGGACGCAAAATCAGGCTGGAATTATGACGGGACGTCACACTCTCCCCCACCTATTGATGCGACAACCGCGACGCATCGTTGCTCCTTCAGCGATCGAGTCTTGTTGTGCGATTAACAATCCACGTACTCGATCAATACCCTTGAGCAGCTCCTTCAGCTGTTGCTCGATCAATTTTAGCCCGGTCTCACGAACTTCCTTCTACGTAGGAGGCAAGCGCTTCGGCGGCTTCCCTTGTATCACGACAGCGTTCCCTCTTGGAACCTTCTTCGTGCACGGTGGCAAGGACTTCTCAGCACCATTGTCTTCTCTTGAACTTGCAATGGTAGCTGCGGATGTCATCCCCTTTCTCTTGTCGACCCTCTCGAGCTGCATGGCCGTCAGTCGGACCTGTCCCTCCGTCTTCGGTGCCTTAACCATGGGAACCATACATGTTCCTCCTTGATCCAAGACCACGAGTCGCTGGAGGAAAGGATCGATCACATCATGGCACAGCCGGAAGAACTCCTGCCCAAGAATTATATAAAAAAGATCCACATGAGCGACAATGAAGTCGGTCTTACCCTGCCACTTGCCTAACGTGATGCTTACTCCCTGTGCTTCTCTACACACGGGGGTCGGTGGTGCATTGACCGTCCTGAGTTGGGCGTTGCATGGACTGTAACGCAACCCCAACCTCGTTGCTGCCGTCTTGGTCATTATATTGACCTCAGCACCAGTGTCGACCATCGCACGAGCATGTCCTCCATTGATCGTGATGTGGACGTACTGTGCCCTGCATGTCTTCGGCTCCGCATGCCTTGAATTTGCATGCCTCGGCGGCTTTTGTGGTTGCTTGGTGATAGCTCCGCATAGGCCTATCACGCCTAACTGCTTAGTCTCCTCGACTTGACCTTGCTCATATGCTTCCTTAGCTTTCCGCTCTCGTAGGACAGCACCAAGGCTCTTCAGTTCAGGGCACTTTGCATAGCCGTGTGGCCCACCGCATATGTAGCAACCATCTCCTTTGGCAACCTCTGTCTTCCTCATCGTGTTGCCATGGCATCCAAACTTCTTGCCGTCGGACCTATAGGTAGCATGCCCTTTGGGTTGAGGCCGTTGCTCCTCGCATTGTCTCTTGAATTGTGGCCGTTGCTCCTCGCATTCGCCACGATCTCCCCCACCATTATCATGACTACTTCTTCCTTCATCCCCTCCGGCACTATAAGGCTTCTCCTGCCTGAAGTCTGTCAAAGCTTCGGCCTGCGTGATGGCGTAATCAATAGTCCCGACCTGTCTGCGTTCCAACTCCGTCCTGGCCCAATTTTGTAGCCCATCCATGAAGTGGAACAACATGTCCTCATCCGTGAGGTTGGGAATCTGAAGCGTAAGGGTGGTAAACTCCCGCACATACGCACGTATGCTACCCGTCTGCTTCAACTCCCTAAACTTGCGCTTCGCCTCATAGATGACGTTGTTGGGGAAGAACGCCCTCTTGAACTCATCGCGGAATTGCTCCCACGTGTTCATGGTGCACGTCCCCTTCCTGATGTCGCACTCTTTATGCCTCCACCATAGCATGGCCATATCAGTAAGATACAACACAGCGGTGTTGATCTTACTCTCGTCGTTCCTCAATCTGTTGCACTTGAAATAATTCTCCAAATGCCACAGAAAGTTCTCCACCTCATGCGCGTCACGGACGCCTCTGAACATAGGTGGCTTGGGAGCCTCGACGCTGGCCTCCCTTTCCCGGTCGAACGACGGTGATCCTCCAACCCTTGCACCTTCCTTGAGTGCTCCTATCTCGGCCTTCATGGTCTCAATCGCGCTCAACGCCTCCATGAGCCGACACTCCAAGGAAGTGATGACCTCCTTCATCTCAAACTCAGCCCGCTGACGCCCCTCCAACTCCTTACGGATGGATTCGGTTTCCTCGAGGGTGAAGTCTTCAAGGGTCTTGAACTTGCCGTCTGCCACATTCATGCGCCGGCCTAAGATCTCCACGGCCTGCCTCGCCGTTTCCACCCATGCGACCCATTCTTCTCCGGCAGTGATGTCTATGGGCTCCTCACCCAATTCATCGTCACTGGCTCCGGCGGTCGAAGGTGGATGAGATGTCAGCACCTCGCTTGGTTCTGGCAGCATCTCTTCATTTTCCTTCTGCTATCTCTTCCCCTTTCGGTTCTTCTTACTACCATCCTGACGGACGTTGAGGATGTTAACGGCGTTCATGTCTCCTTCGGAAGCCATTCTCTTATCCTGCTCTGATACCACGTTGTCACGGACCTAGAGTTTCGCTAAGACTCCGTGCGGCACTTGACAACTTACTCACGAATCTTTCACGATCTTGTAAGCTCAGGTAAGCCTTTCACACTAAAATCTCTAAGAGAAATGCAAAGGAAGACTTAGAAAGAGAGAGATTTGGAGGAAGAAGTTTTTATTACTTCTTTGTTGGATTGTTGGATGATTTACAAATGAGAGGCCCTTCTATTTATACTACTTCCTAAGGGCCTCAGTGTAAATAAAAATAACTCTACAAGTCCTTACGTTATTTACACATTGGTCCATATTCTAGAGAATTCTACACTTTCTAGAATATGCTAAACTATTCCAAAAATATCAAAAGTATTCTAGAGAATTCTAGGGAATTCTCTAGTCTTCTCCAGAAATCTAGAAGGTTCTAGAGTTATCTGCAAACCTCTTCACAACTCTAGACCCTTCTGCCGCCATCCGGATGCAAAATCAGGCTGGAATTATGGCGGGACGTCACACTTTGCTATGGAGAAGAAATGTATTATTTCTCGCCATACCCCAAAATGTTAGGAAATGATCTTTCTATAATTCGTCAATCTAGCTTGACTCTAATACATGTGTGGATTATGAAGGTATACAGGGTTAAAAAATCTTGAACAATATGTTTATCATAAGGTAAGCAGGGTATCATTACTTTGTTATGACCTTTTGCATGTCAAGTGAAGGTGATTTTCTATTTACGAACATATCATTTTTCATGATTTACAATCCAAATAATGACTAAAAGAATGATTACATTGTTGAGGCGAAGCTCTTCGTTGAATGCCTTCTTTGACCCTTTTGCAAAATGTACAAAGAATGTAATAACATCAAAGGGAGGAAAAGCTCAGATAAAGATGATAATCATGTTCGAAATAATTAATAAGAACTCTATATACCATTTTCTCAACAACAACTAAATTATGTTTCTTTTCACAAATATAAAACAACAAGACATTGCATTTTAGGGACATTAATATTATGTACTTTATTCAACAACTTCCAAAGAATAATAATTTTAGCTTAAGTACTTGGTGTCTTCATTGTCAAACTAAATTCACTCTATGTTATTTATATTCTTGAGAAGTATTTTAAGGGGCATGTCATGCCTCCAGATAGAATAAGAAATAAGTACGAAGAACATGGATAATATTGCCAATAAAACCTAGGTATAGCATATGTTAGGTTTATTGTTTGATACAATGTGCTTCTTTAATAATAATTTAGTAGGGGGGAAGGAGGAACCACAACTATTGCGTAACAATGACTAAGGTCTAACATAGTATCTATAGTTTTGGTTCCTTGTTGCTAATAGATAATTTCCTATTTTTGTTAACACGAAATTTAGTGGTTCCCATGTTGGTAATAGCTAAT
Organism: Solanum sitiens; assembly: GCA_016801875.1. Lineage (NCBI taxonomy): Eukaryota > Viridiplantae > Streptophyta > Magnoliopsida > Solanales > Solanaceae > Solanum > Solanum sitiens. Next base: position 4,589 of record JABWTJ010001408.1, on the reverse strand, counting down.
CAAATGTTTCCTTTAGGATATTGTCCCTTTATTTTACATATCGGGTCAACTAAAGGCGGAATTGTCTTTCACTTTGTCAATAATGTTGACATAACCAATGTTTCCTTTTAAGTCTTGAACATTTATTGAAGCAAATTAAACTACTTTGATCTTAATTAGCGCAGAATATTTATTTATTCATTCCTCTTCTCCAACTTTCTATCTTTTACCTTTTTTTGGTATTAATCAAATTATGTAATTATGAAAATATATATATTTTATTGTATTTCCATTTAATTATGAGTTAAAATAAATTAGAATTAAAATTTATTCAGTTTTCCATAGTTGTAAGGTGGATCCACCACTGCCCTTGAATATGAAGCACCAACCATAATGAACGAATAAGTACAATCTGTAAGACCACGAAGGAAGAGGGGAAAGAAAACTTATGAAGAACATCTCCTAATCCAAATTAAAAAAAAAAATCAAAGTTGAGGCAAAAGATAACTTCTTTGATAGTGTAGCTAACCAATGAGTTTTGTCTCCAAGAAAATGAATGTCCATATTTTAAGAGTCCGTCTCATGCTTAAAGAATGTATGTATGTATGTTATTACCTAATTTAATGGTACTTATGGAAATTAGCACATTTCTTCTTCTAATCTTTGTCGCTTTGGCGGCTAGACCATTTTTTATGTTATCAATCCCCTCATAAAATAATGTCAACTTATTGCCACTGGAAAGCTAAGACATTAAATTATTCCAAAAGGTATAACATTAAATATTGTTGTATGATATTATAAATTTTAAAAAACTAAAACCTAAAAAAAAAAGTGTTTCATGACGCATATTCTACCCATTTTCTTCTTTTTTTAACACAAAATTAGTACTATAAGACTTATTTCAATATCCATGGACCAACAATCCTTTCAAATGAAATACCACAAATAAAATAATTTGATTCCACAAAGGCAAAGAATTGTAAGCCCCATATCACAAACACATAGATTATGGATACAATTGCACAATTAAATCACATAATTGAGTACATATAGCTTGGATATTGTTGCATAATAGCAGGAATCTCAAGATGTGGTAACCACGTGTGTGCCCTACTATACCTTTATGATACCACTTATTCGTTTTTATGGATGAAAGTCGTACAAATACATTAATGCGCTCACAATAATTGATTCTTAGTCTCTAATAGATGTAGCTAGTTCCCAAAATACGAAGGTAGAGCATGGCTACCAGAAACGCACACAACCCCACTACAAGTGTGTTCCTCACGATTGTTAAAAGTCATTTTGGGTTAGGAGGGAAAATAACGTTTAATCAGGTTAACAAATGTAACTGCAAAATTGGTTTCCCATTGGTGGAAGAAGATTACGCATCATTTACATATGTAGCACAATCAAATACCTATTTGTGTCAATGTTACACAACGGTGAGTACTTCCTTGATACAAACAAAGAAAAGGTATGACCAAAATTTATAAAAGTTTTAACTATATTTGACTGATATGCAACCCAAAATGAAATAGATGACTTTTAAACTTTCAGAAAATTACCCCTCTAACAAATTCAATAGTTTATAGTTGATACATTTAATCAAATGAAGAATGTGAGAATTTTCGCAAGTTAGAATTCAGTACATTTAATCAAATGAAGAATGTATAGATACTATTTCATATTTCTAGGTATCTCAATAATAGGTTACCACGTGCAACACACATGCGGTAAACCTAATAAACATAAACAAAAGAGTCTTGGTCTTTCAAACTTACAGATAAAAAACTTACTAATACAACAATATAAAACAAATCCCTAATTGCTATGAACTTGTATGGTCTTTGTTGATGGGAAAGAGGGAAACCGAAACTCGAAATATGGGACAATTTTTTTTCCTTAACAATTAATTTTTGATGCAGCATGTGTGAAATTCATGTTCGCACCCAAGTGTCCCAATAGTCTCTTCATGCTTAAATTTCCCAAGACATATACCACAAATATCTTTTGTATTTGTTGGATTTTTTACTTCATCTTAAGGCACAACAACATGATGAATTCTTGTTTGAAAATACCTTAATATATCTTCATCCTCTTTTTCCTCCATGTAAGCCTTAGATTGACCTTGAAGATTGTCTGGTGCACGTGCCTTTAAGATTCTATCTATGGAATCATGATCACTAACATTTCTTATAACAACACCAAGAGAATAAACATGTGAGTTACTCATATTTCAATACAAAGAATAATATAAAAAACTAAACAAAAAAATTGTTGAGATTTTTTTTTTGAATTCTTGAAAAGAGCACGAACAAAAAATAATAATAGTGAATAATAAGTTTGGAATGACATGAAACTTTATAGAGAGATAACCTACCATATTTTTCTACCTTAATTGGAAAATTAATTAATTGCTTTCCTAGTTCATTATATTTGGAAAATAAATAAATTGTATTCCTAGTTCACATGGAAAATTAGTATATTGTATTTCTAATTTTTTTGGAAACTTAATTAATTGTATTCCTAGTTCTTGTGAAAATCTATAATTGTATCCTACTTTTTGTGAAAAATCTCTAATTATATTCCTTGGTCATTTGAAAAATAATAATTAATTGTATTCCTAACTAATGGGGAAATCAATTATTTATATTCCTACTTTCATTTGGAAAAATAATAAAATGTATTCCTAGCTAATGTGGAAAATCAATAAGTTACTTCCTACTTTGTTTGGAATTAATTTAATTACAATGTGAATAATACATAAATATGGTCTATCATATTTCTGCTTCATTTGGAAACTTAATAAGTTTTATTCCTAATTTATTTTAACACACAATTAAATAGAAATACAATAAAATATATATCATGATTACATAATTTGATAACTACCAAAAAAGGTAAAAGATAGAACATTTATTGAAGCAAATTAAGCTACTTTGATCTTCGGAAAATTAATTTATTCATTCTTCTTCTTCAACTTTTTATCTTTTACCTTTTTGTTGGTACCTTTCGAAGTTGGTTGATATAAAATTTATGTCTATTTGAAAATTTCCATTGCAAGGATCGAAATAGTTATTTAAGTGCTATGCAATGTCCATAAATTTAGAGAAATTAAATAATAAGGGAATTAATGTTATCTAATTCTTGAAATACGAAAAACTTTTGCTCTTGATGGGTTTCATAAAAACAATTGTTCATTATTTTCGCTCGAATAGCTTTTATAAGAACAAGTATATCATATTTTTTGTAACATATTCTCATTACTTAAAGTCTTAAACTAATTATCTCATAATATTATAAAGTACTATGTTTTCCATAGTTGAATTGGGCTACTCTATATTGCACGTTTTCAGAAAATTATATGCGCTTCTAAATGTATTCTAGCAACTATTTATTAGTCAAATCTTTCCAATTGGGCATTCATGATCTTCACTTGATGAAACTATTAATCGATATTTTATATATGCAATGATAGGAGACTTATTTTTTCTTGCTACTGACTAAATTGAGATGTAGGACATGAGGATGGACTAGTCTAACACTATGAAGCGATTAGATTGAAAACTTTGATGGATACTTGATTTTTCTTGAGCCCGTGTAAGAACACTATCTTAATTTAAAATATGAGGCGCTTTAAAAGAGAAATCATGCATAAACACAAACTTTTAACACAATGACAATGCAGGAAAGATAATTAGGTTCCAAAAGTCTTAATTAAAAATAAAAATAGTTGAAACCACATATGTTTTTCAAGTAGCAACATAAAATCACACAGTCGATAATTCTTCAAACAAAGTACTTCAAAATGATCAAATTAAAACAAAGCATGTTTATTTTAATGGAGCTCTGTGAGGAATTCCCTTCCTCTTGCGCTTCCGCTTTGTCTCAACAATTTTTCCCCATTTGGCTTCCACCTACAAATTCCATCATGACATATGTTATTGACAAAAGTATTTATGTGTATTGACTGCGTAAATATATAATATTCTATTTGTCGTAATTTAAGTGTATCATTACTTTTTTTTTAATCTGTCTCAAAAAAGGGTGTTTCCCCTATATTTGGTGTAAGAAACTCAAACTCAATACAACAATAACAACTTCTCAAATATATTAATAAGAATAAAGTTCAATTACAGTTTACAAAAGTAAACCTATCAAATAAAACAGTATAAAACCCCAAACAAACATATAGAAATATTGAAAGTAAGACTAGACATTTATTGGCGAAATAAGGAAAATGAGAAAATACGGACAATTCAGAAGGGATATGAGGAGAACTAGACTTTCACACAACAGTAAGTCGAACCTATCTTTCCAACTTCTCTTCCTTTTAGATTAGTTACTATTTGGGCATAAATCTCAATTCAACCTTTGTGAAAGTCTTTTGATCTAATTACTTCTTCTTGACCCAATTACTGATTCTGTGAAGTCAAATTCCATGTCGGACTGGGTTGATTCATAACATTTAGTACTTCCTTTGTTGGTTTAAAAAATAATGATACAATTTGATATTTACTTATAATTTGGATTTAAAATACTTATTTTACCTTTAGAGATTTTGGACCATAAATTTTAAATCTTTCTTTCTTTCTTAAAATTCATGT
>JABWTJ010001407.1:0-64093 GCA_016801875.1 Solanum sitiens | reverse complement strand
TTTTTTAGTCCTTGGTGAACCATTGTTCTGGTTGACTACTAAGCGGAAGACTGAATATACATGCAGAAGCCTTATAAAATAAACGTTTAAAATTAATAAAATATATCTTATATAAAGGTCTAAAATAAATTTTAATATGAACAATTATAATAATGTTTAAACTTCTAAACACAAAATATTGAATTGACTTACTGACTTTGTCCTTCTATGAAGGTTCTACTAACTCAAGATAGGTGTTGGGACAAGACTCATGACTACCTTACTATTCGACTGACAATTCTTACAAATTAAATAAACTATCGCAACTAAATTAGACCCCCCTCAAAGTGAGGAGGTCTCACCAAATGCTAGGGGAAAGTGATCTTACTGAATGTCTACTATCAAGAGTACCTTAAACTGCATATGAAATGATGCAGCGTCAAATGGTGTCAGTGTATAGAATGTATGATATGTAATACGACTTAATGAAATAAATATTTGAACTAAAAATAAACTTAAAGTACCATGACAAAAAGTAAAACATGAACATGAGATGAAATCATTAAAGCTCTAGAATGAGATATGCAATAATATCAAAATACTTAAATAATATACTTAATTTTTTATGGGGAGTTTCACTAATCGAAAACCATCACTATGATCCTCATGATAATACAATGTCTATCACATGTTTCCTGCATGCTATACCTTATCGGAGTATAGGATAACATAGCTTAAACTATGGATCCATCTGAAAGCCCTCAATAAGGTTGTAATGAGTCGCCCGAATCAACGACATGATCTTATTGATGCTGGATACATAATTTATAGGCTTTTACTTGTTAGATCTTTCCCAAATTGGTGCTCAATAATAATCCCAAAACATGCAATAATGCTCACACGATAAAGATGTCCCTCTTTAGGGGAAAACTAAAAATATAATACTTTGTGTCTATGCTCAATAATACTTCTTCAAAACTGAACTGAACTAAACTGAACTTCACTATGCTTCAATGAAAATAAAATTTTGACTCACTATTTTGCATACCCTTTTATGAATGCATTGAACTTACTTTAAAGACTGATTTAAAATCGTTTTTCTAAAACTGATTATGCTTTTTCTTCTAAAAGATAATGCATAAGAACTAATATATCAACGCTTTCATAAAATTAATAATTAAATATAGTTCATGGGATTAAATAAGCATGATCAATGATTAAGAATTGTCAAATAAATTAATATACTATAATAGATACAACAAACTTCAATAATTCATGCGACGATAGTAAGTAGAACCCTCGAATGTAGTAAGAAGCCTTGTGTCATGGACATAGAATTTTCGGTAAAGCTCCGTGCGGCACTTGACAACTTACTCACGAATCTTTAACAATATTGTAAGATCAAGTAAGACCTTTGAAGCTAAGATCGCTAAGAGAATGAAAGGAAAGACTTAGATAGATTTGGAAGAAGGCTTTATATTGCTTGGAAGACTACTTGCAACTTTCTTGGATGATTTACAAATGAGTGTAACCTGTATTTATACTAACACCTAGGGGCTAAAGTGTAATTTATAATTACTTTACAAGTCCCTAAAGTATTTACAGTTTTGTCCTTTCTAGAATTATCTACACTTCATATGGAATACTAAAGCTTTCCTAGAAAATATCTAGTTCTTCTTTTAGAACTCTCCAAACCTTCTGGAAATATCTAAGGGCTTCTAAAGTTTTCTATAAACCACTCCAAAACTGTAGACTCTTCCGCTCATGTCCAGATGTAAAAGCTTATTGATAGTTGTCAGGACGTGAGACTCTCCCCCACCTATTAATTTGATAACCGCATCGCATGGCCGCTGCATAGGCGTCAAAGTTTTGTGCACGCGTAACCAATAGTATGTTGGCTCGATCGATGCCCTTGTGCAACTCTCTCAACAACCTACTTATATCCAGTTTGTTCTTATGATCTACCTCTTTCCTAGTAGGCAAGCGCCTCGTTGGCTCCTTTGGCATCAAGACATTGTTCTCTTTCCTCATGCATGGTGAAAAGGGCCTTTTAGCACCATTGCCTCCTATCTAAATTACAATGGTGGCTACGAATGTAGATTCCTTCTTCTTATGACTTCTCTCGAGATGCATGACCGTTAGTCTGACTTGTTCTTTCATCTTTGGTGCCTTAACTAGTGGAACCATGCATGACCCTCTTTGCTCCATGACCAAGAGTTGTTTGAGATATGGATCGATCACCGTGTGGCACTACTTGATAAACTCTTGACCCAGAATTATATCAAATAGGTCTAAAGGAGAGACTGTGAAGTTGGTGTTACCTTGCCACTTGCCTAGCATAATGCTTACTCTATGCGCGGCTCCACACATATGAGTCGGTGGTGAATTGACCGTCCTGAGTTGGGTGTTACTTGGATTTTAACTCAGCCCCAACCTTGTCGCTTCTGTGTTTGTCGTGATATTAGCCTCTTCACCTATGTCGACCATAGCACGAGGGCTCTTTCATTGATTGTGATGTTGACATACTACACTTCATATTCTTTCGGCTTCCCTGGCTACTTCGTGATTGCTTTGCATAGTCCTATCAATCCCAACTGCGTCATCTTCGTTCCTTGTTCTTGCTTCTGTGCATCCTTTTCTTTCCTCTCTCGAAGGATAGCACCAAGGCTCTTAAGTTGTGGGCACCTAGCATAGCCATGCAGCCCACCACATACGTAGAAACAAATTCTTTTGGAAGTCTGTGCCTTCCTCTCGACATTGCTTTGACGTCCAAACATCTTGCCATCAGATTTATAGGTGTCATATTTCTTGGAATGTGTCCACTGCTCCTTAGCTCTGCCACGATCTCCCCCACCATGGTCATGAATATCTCTCATCTTTTCCCCTCCAGCTCTGTCGGTCTTCTCATGCTTAAAGTCTATCAAATCTTTAGCCTGCGTGATGGCTTCATCGATAGTCCTGACTTTGTCGGCTTTCCAACTCCGTCCTGTCCCATTTCTGCAGCCCACCCATGAAGTAGAACCACATATCTTAATCCGTGAGGTTGGGAATCTGAAGCGTGAGGGTGGTGAACTCTTACACATATACGCGTATACTGCCCGTTTGCTTCAGCTCCCTAAACTTGCACTTCGTCTCATATATGATATTGTCCGGGAATAATGCCTTCTTGAACTCCTCTTGAATTGCTCCCAAGTGTTGATGGTGGAATACCCCTGTAACACTCCAAAAGTCCAAAACATATTCTAGAGCCTCACATAAGTGTCTAAGGTTTGTAACACTGTTTTAAGGTCAATAATAATGTATAAAAGTCATTTTGGAAGTTTTAGAGTCAAAACGTCAAGAAACATCCATGACTTCTAGAGACTAGTCAAAGAGGTGCTAGTATGCCTTAGCCTATTTCACGGGGTTTTAATGGTTGGAAATTGATGAAATTTAGTATGAAGGTGTTAAACACGTATTAGAATAGGTTTAGATTAGAAACGTTTGGGTACAACTCCACAGGGATCACCCTAAGGTTCCTTGAGAAAGATCCCTCTATTGTGGCTAAAAAGCTGTCATGATGTAGTGGCCATCGACGGTTGCTGATGACGAGGCGTATAGTAGGTCAATCGATGGGGGCGTCGATGCCTCCATCGACCAACACTTATTAATTTTGCCAAAAAGTCCAAAATGACAAATCTCCGACCAAAACAACGATTGTGCAGGACGATTGGGGTAACGGGGCATAGGTTGACCTACACATCGTCTATTGTGGTCTCGTAGGTCCAACCTGAATTTTCACTGTTAAGTATAAGTGACTTCATTTAATTAGTTAGTTGGTTATTAGTTAATTAAGGGCTAAGGTAGGCCTAATTAAGTTAATTAAGAACTTATATAAAGACCTAAGCCTAATTAAACTAACCCAACTCCCACAATTTCCAAACTCAACTTTGCTCTTCCTTCTCTCCACTTTCTCTCTCCCAAGGAATACTCCATAGAAGACCAAGGTAAAAGGGTTCTAGGGCTTTAAAAAGATCACTTTTATCCATCAATATTTTAAAAAAATATCAAGGCATGGGAACTCTTCACCTTTGGGATTCATTTCCCCAAAGGGTTCTTCCAAAAATTGGTTTCAAAAAGATGATTTCATATGGGTTTTTTCCTACTACGAATTTGATCTTCTAAATTGTATTGTTTATGGTTTCTATTGGTTAGTATGAGAAGATTATGATACTATTGATTAATTGAGTTGGTTCTTGATGATTATACCTAGTATGTGGTAGGGATGATGAAATTGACCCAATTTCCTAGCCCTAGATTATGAACTCTTGATTGAATTATTTAGGATGGTTATAATTGACTTACACATTATATTATGTACTATTGTTTGATGATATTACACCCTTTGTTGGGTGGAATTGGATGGTTGATGTTAAAACCTTCGATGATGGCTTGTGAAAGTGATTAGGTAAGTCTTTCTGATCCCAAACCTTTACTTCAATTATAGTGGCTTGTACTTGGTCATGAAATTTAATTGAACTATAACTTATGATTGAACTAAGTAGGTGTTTGTATGATGATGCAATTGAAATGTCTTGATTATGTGTATTGTGAGATTATGTTAGGATGTAATGATATAAGGTTGCTTATGAAGTACCTATGTGCCTTACTATAATATGATGATGTTAAAGTGTTAATCTCACAGGATGTTCTAATACAACTCATATTGAGCTAAAGACTATGACTATACTAGGAGTAGTCTCCTATGACCTAAATTAAGCTATGATTGCTAAAAAAAGACATTTAGAAAGGAACTCTAGCTTAGCACCGAGTGAACTAGTACTGAGGAGTGTCCCTTGTCAAATAGGAAAGGTAGGTTCACTATTATACGCATGAGATTGGAGACTATAATGCATGGTGCATAAAGAGAGTCCGAACCACATCTCCTAGTTCTTGAACTATATTTCCCCCCATAGGAATACTAGCTAGTGGATCCATATAGATGCTATGTTCATGTTTTGGTACTACCTTGGCAAGTAGTCCACCTTCTTTCGGTGTAGGGTTCCATGAAACCGGATTCCACATTAGATCATGTGGTCTATGTCGGTTAAGATAAGATGTTCCCAAAAGTAAAATTAAGTAATAATGTGAACTCTAACTAGGAGGACTTAAGGGGATTGTCTTAGTCTAGGTAGGGGTATGAGATTGTACCTATACATTGCATTAGTTGGCCTTGAGATAAGTCCTACAAGGATGTTCTTGTGTTCTTATACTCTTACAAAGTGAATGATATGCCTATGTTGACTTTACATGTTAATGATACTGTATGATGTTGGGTTCACTTATGAACATGTTATTTGTCTATATTACTAAATATGATGATGTATACTTATGATGCTATGTTATGTGGAGTTAGACATTATTTAAGATCCTTTGGCTATTTGCTAGGTTGAGTGGGGTTGTGGGTTTTCACTTGACTATTGCACTAGTAAGCTTGGTAAGGGGTTGTGAGTAATGGTTTGTCTGGTATTGTAATGATATGAACTCTTGAGCATGCTTTGATATGATAACATGATATTGGAGTTGCTTTGGTTATGAGTTCTAACTTGCTATATATATGTCGACTTGACTAACTTGATGATGTTGGTCTTGTGTTGAATATGCTATTGTCTTAAGGAATACATGATTATTGTCTTATATGTGTTCTTGATTATGGATAAGGCACTTCAAAGTAACTTGTCATGGTTTAATCAAATGTCCCTTTTTAGTATGATTTCTATGTTGTGTGTGCATATCTTTCCGTACTTAGTACAAGTGTGTGCTAACCCCGATTTCTACCTTTTTCACCAAACATTTTAGGTCCTGTCGTTGAAGGGTTCATGGCCAATTTTGAAGAAGGCTTTGATCATTTCTCCAAGTATGAGTATGTCCTCAAGATCTGAGGATGATGCCTTTTTCCTCATTCTACCTATGTGACTTGTTATAGTCTAATGACATTCGTTTCACTCTTATTGTTCAAGACATTGTTGTAAGCTCTAAGTAGAATTTATACATTTTTGTAAGGGCTATGCCCATATTATTCTATTTAGTTTAGATGGTTTTATATGAGACATACCTATTTTGACTATATTGTGTATGTTATATATATGTGACATAAAAGTATAAGACCAAGTAAGCTTCTTATTGCGAGGAGTCTAAGTATACTCACTATGTATATATTATGCGTAAGCGAGAGGTCTATGTAAAGCTTATGATGTAGATGTAGATGAAAAAGTTTTAATTTTATGCACTTTTTTAACTTATGAATGTAATGATGAATGCTAAGAGGCTAGTCATATTTCACTCCGAGGACGACGACACTGTTTACGTCTAGGGGGTGCTCCCCGGATGTGACAAACTTTGTATCAGAGCATGAGTTTGAATATCCCTAGAATTAAGGTCTCATTAAACCACGTCTATGTAGATTCTTATTCATAATTGTGAAGCGCGCCACACTTATGAGTGAGACTATGTGATTCTTAGGAAACTCTCATCTTCTTGCATTCCTACGTCGTGCCTCTAGAGTCTTATTATGTGATTTCACCTAAAACTTGTATTGTGTTTATAGGTATGAGTACTCAAAGGGCATCCACAAGAAGGTCCGAATAAGGCATTACTAATGTGTGAGCTCATCACAACCAAGCTCCTCCACAAGACAACCAAGTGCCTCCACAAGACAACCAAGTGCCTCCACTTGAGCAAGTGCCTATGGGTGATCAAGTCTCGGTTGTTCCTCCACCTATGTCGGATGGAGAAATAAGGGCGGATTTTCTCATTTTGTCCCAATCCATGACCTCTAAAGCTAATGCCGTCACTTCTCAAGTCTAATCTATCACGGCCCAAGTGAATAGGGAGGTTGGACCCCGAGTGCCTCATCATGCTAACAATATGGCTTCCCGTTTGAGAGACTTTACTAGAATGAACCCACCTATGTTCTTTGGTTCAAAATTCAATGAAGACCCTCAAGATTTCCTCAACGAGGTTTATAATATGCGCTATGCTATAGGTGTGACCTCAATTGAGAAAGCCGAGTTAGCGGCCTATCAACTCAAAGATGTGGCCCAAACTTGGTACATACAATGGAGGGATAAAAGGGAACTAAGAGGTGAGGTATGAGTGTACTTTACTATTCCTTTAAGTTTACTAAACTATCCAACTATGCTCCATCCTTGGTGTAAACCCCAAGGGATGAGATGAGTCATTTTCATACGAGAGTGTCCGAAGACTTGGTAGAAGAATGTCATTTGGCTATGCTTCATGATAATATGAATATCTTTCGTGTAATGGTTCATGCTTAACAAGTGGAAGAAAGTAGGCTAAGGAGGAAGAATAGGGAGGCCATGAGGGACAAGCCTTATGAAGGTGGTTCTTCAAAGGCGAGGTTGGAAATTCAAGACAAGACTAGATTGAAGAAGAGGTTCTCCAATTATGTTACTTCTAAATTTCACAAGGCTCGTGATAATAGGGTGTCTAACCCTATGTCTTAAAAGGGAAAAGGTACTAGTTCACCAAGTAAGAAGCAATAGTAGCCACAAGGTTAAAGATTGCCCTAATTTGAAGGGGAATGACAAAGAAAGTGAAAAAGCTGAAGCTAGTGGTTCTAATGCTGATGCTCCAAGAAAGCATCTCTTTAATGCTCTTCACTCTAAGGGTGACCAAAAGAGTTATCCCGATGTGGTAACCGGTATGTTAAAAGTCTTCTCTATTGATGTTTATGCTTTACTTGATCTGGGTTCTACATTATCTTTTTTTACTCCTTTAGTAGCTAGAAAGTTTTATATTTTTCCCGATGTCCTAAATGAACCTTTTATGGTAACTACTCTGGTAGGTAATTCGGTGGTTGCCAAAAGGGTATATGCAAATTGTACTATAATTTTGGCCAATAGCGTTACTCATGTTGAATTAGTATAACTTGATATGGTTGATTTTGATGTCATTTTGGGATGGATTGGTTGCATGATTGTTTTGCTTCAATTGATTGAAAAACAAGAATTGTCAATTTCAATTTTTCAAATGAACCCGTCTTAGAGTTAAAGGGGGGGAATTCTGTTCCTAGAGGTCGTATCATCTCTTGTATTAAGGATTGTAAAATGATATCTAAAGGGTGTTTATACTATATTATAAGAATCAAAGATTTAGACTCCGAAAATCCACCCATTGAGTTATTCCCTGTAGTGAGGGAATTTCCAGAGGTCTTTTCAAATGATTTTCCCGGAATTCCTCCCGAATGGGAAATTGATTTTCGTATTGCCTTGCTATTGATACCAACCCCATTTCAGTTTTATCGGATGGCTCCGGCCGAATTGAAAGAGTTGAAGGCTCAACTCAAGGATTTACTAGACAAAGGCTTCATTAGACCTAGTATTTCTCCATGGGGTGCACTGGTATTGTTTGTAAAGAAGAAGGATGGGTTCCTTAGAATGTGAATTGATTATCGCCAACTCAATGAAGTCACTATTAAGAACAAGTATCCTCCCCTCGAATTGACAACTTGTTTGATCAACTCCAAGGGGCAACCTACTTTTCTAAGATTGACTTGAGATCGGGGTATCACCAACTTAGGGTAAGAGGTCAGTATATACCAAAAAAGACATTTCGAACTAGATATGGTCACTATGAGTTCTTAGTATTGACCTTTGGTCTCACTAATGCCCCGACTGCGTTTATGGACCTAATAAATAGGGTGTTTCAAGGTTACGAAGATTCATTTGTCATTGTCTTCATTGAAGACATCTTGGTATATTCGAAACATGAGGGTCAACACATGGACCATTTGAGAGTGGTCAAGTGCTAAAGGAACACCAAATATTTGCCAAGTATAGAAAATGAGAGTTTTGGTTAAGGTCGGTGGCGTTTCTTGGTCATAACATCTCTAGTGAGGGAGTTGAAGTTGATCCAAGGAAAACCGAGGCAGTGAAAAATTTGCCTAGACCATTGACTCCAACCGACAATAGGAGTTTCTTGGGTCTAGCGGGATACTATAAGAGGTTTTTGGATGGTTTTGCGTCCATTTCTTCTCCCTTGACTACCTTGACAAAAAAGAGTGTGAAATTTGAGTATTCGGAGGCATGTGAAAGAAGTTTCCAAATTTTGAAAGATAGGTGTACTTACGCTCTGGTATTGACATTATCGGAGGGTACAAATGACTTTGTGGTATATTATGATGAATCCCGAGTGGGCTTGCGGTGTGTTCTTATGAAACATGGGAAAGTAGTACCCTATGCCTCTAGACAACTTAAGGTGCATGAGAAGAATTATCCAACTCATGATCTTGAGTTAGTGGCCACGGTGTTTGCTTTAAAAATATTAAGGAACTACTTGTATGGTGTTCATGTTAATGTGTATACTGATCATAAGAGTCTTCAATATGTGTTTACTCAAAAGGAGTTAAATCTCCGACAAAGAAGATGGTTAGAATTGTTGAAAGATTACGACATGAGTGTTCTCTACAACCCCGGCAAGGCCAATGTGGTTGTTGATGCTTTTAGTCGTATGACCATTGGTAGCGTGTCTCATGTAGAAAAAGCCAAGAAAGACCTAGTGAATGATGTTCATAGGTTGGCTCGTTTTGGTGTTAGATTGGAAGATTACCCAAATGGTTGTTTAATAGTCCATCATAACTCCAAATCGTCTTTGATGGTTGAGGTGAAGTCTACGCAACACCTTGATCAATCATTGATGGAGTTGAAGGAATTGGTTCTTGGTAAGATTAATGAGTCATTCTCCTTGGGAGGGGATGGTGTTTTGAGGTATTATAAGAGGTTGTGTGTGCCCAATGTTGATGATTTGAGAAACGAGATTCTTGAGGAAGCTCATGGTTCCCATTATTCTTTTCATCTGGATTCTACTAAGATGTATCATGATCTTAGAGAAGTGTTTTGGTGGGATGATGAGTATAAAACCTAATCTAGAGCCTCACATGAGTGTCTAAAGTTAGTAACACTTTTTTAAGGTCAAGAATAATGTATAAAAGTCATGTAGAAAGTTTTTGAGTTAAAATGTCAACGAACGTCTATGACATCCGGAGACTAGTGCAAAAGGTGCTAGTGTACATTAGCCTATTTTACGGGATTTCAAGAGTCAAAATTTGATGAAATTTGGTAAAATGGTGTCAAAACTCTATTAGAGTAAGTTTAGTTTAAAAACATTTGAATACGACTCCCCAAGGACCATCCTAAGGGTCTTTGAGGAGGACCCTTCCATTTTGGCCAAGAAGCTGTCACAAGACAGTGTGCACCAATGGTTGCAGGCGACAGAGCATGGGATAATCGACGGGGCGTTGATGACACCGTCCACCAACACTTAGACACTTTTCTAAAAGTGTCCAAGTGACAACTCTCTGACAAAAACGACGTTTGTGCAGGACGGTTGGGGGTGAGTCCGTCGACTAACCTACGGCCCATAGGTCGGGGTCTCATAGGTTAAAGCTGCACTTTTCTGTTAAGTTTTAATTGGTTCATTTAATTAAGTTAGTTTTGTTGGGGGTTTAATTAGTGATTAGGGGGTGGTTAATTAGGTTAGTTATTAACTATATAAACTACCCTAAGCCTAAACCCAAGTTAACACCTCCCAATTCCCAAACAAAAATTGCTCTTCCTTCTCTATAGTTTCTCTCTCCCAAGGAAGACTCCATTGAAGATGAAGGTCTAAGGGTTCTAGGGCTGCAAGAAGGCCACTTTTGTCCATCAATCTTCAACAAATATCATGGTATGGTGTAATACTTCGAAAATCCAAGACGTATTTTAAAGCCTAACACATGTGTCATGAGGTCTAGACACTATTTTAAGTCCTTTCTAATGAATATAGGTCATTTAGGAAGTTTAGAAACCAAAACGTTCAAGAACGTCCGTGACGTCCGGAAATTGGTTCAAAGAGGTACTAGCGTGCCTTAGCCTATTTGACTAGTTTTTAAGAGTCGAAAATTCATGAAATTTGGTGGAAAGGTGTATAACATATATTAAAGTCGAATAACGGTGGAAAAGTCCATGTACGACTCCCCAGGGACCAACCAAGGGCCCTTGAGGAGGACCCTAGCACGTAGGAGGCAACACTGCCTGGGCAGTGTGCAACCATGAGAGGCCATCAACGGTTCGTGTGTGGATCGATGGGTCGTTGATGCCAACCATCGTCCAACACTTAGACAAAATTGATGAAGCTCTCTCCTGCACAAGTCTCAGACCAAAACGACGAGTGTGCAGGATGGAGGGGGGAACTAGTCGTCGACTCACAGACGGACCGTCGATCAGGGTCTCGTCAGTGAGGGTCCATTTCCTGCACATTTTAAGTTGAGTCCAATTAAATTAATTAAGGGGTTAGGTGGTTAGTTAGGGGATTAAGGGAGACTAATTAAGTTAATTAACCCCCAATATAAAGACCCCAACCCCATTAGACTAATTACAACTCAAAAAACAAATTCTCTTCCATCTCTCTTCTTTCTCTCTCTATTGGAAGACACCATTGAAGACCAAGATAGGGAAGGGTTTTGGGGGATTTAAAGGGGCAATTTCTCCATTAATATTCATTAAATGTTGAGGTACGGGATCTATTCACCTTTGAGACTTCTTTCCTCAACGGATTTATTCAAAGTATTTTTGAAAGTTGAGTTTACAAGTGGGTTTCATCTAATCTCGAAATTGATGTTGTGAACCAAGTTGTTTATAATTCTTTTAGGATATAATGGATAGATTAACATGTATTTTAACTTGATCATGATAATTTTTATGGTTTAATCTAAATTGTAGAACATGATCCTCAATCCTTAACCCTAGGTGGTGATCTTGACATGTATTGTATAATGTTCATTCAATTGAATTGGTTATTGATTAGATTACTATCCTATGCCGTTATTATGAATAAATTGAGATGAATTTTAGGTTTATCATGCTAGTTTGTGAGATGTGGATTTAGGTTATGAAGTATAATGTGAAATTGACCTAAGTATCTTGTCTTAAACTATGATCTAGTATTGAACTGTGTTATAATGATGCAATTGGCCTTGTTATTCTATTGGATATCATTGTGTGATGATGTTACTCCACTAATTGGGTTGAGTTATGGGTTGATGGTAAGACCTAGATGATGAACTATAAAGGAGACTTATTAAGTCTTGTGGTCCCTACACTTTACTTCAAATTATGGTAAATAGTAATTTAGTCATGAGGTTGTATTTGAGTATGCCTTGATTAGGTTTGATAGGGTGGTATGACGTTGAATTAAAATGTCTTGACTATGGTTGTGAGGTTGATTAATGTGAAATGTTATAAGGGTGTTGATGACTAACAATGTGCCTTATCATGAATGAATATGTAAATATGTTAACCTTACTTATATGGATTATGATGAAAGCATTATATTCATACAATTCATATTGAGCTATGATGATGATTATACAAGGGCTAGACCCTATGACCTAAACTAAGTTATGATTGATAAATAAAGACATTAAAGACATTTCAAAAAGGGACTTAGCTTAGAACCGAGTGATCTTATATGTGAGGGGGTGACACTTTCCCACATAGGGAAGGTAGGGTTCACTGTGGTCGTCACGGGTGGATACCCGCATGACACAAATAGGGTGAGAGTTATGTTTCCAAGACATACCCAAGGTCCTTAACTATGTTGTCACCATAGGAATACAAGCTAGTGGATCCACCTAGATGCTACGTTTCATGTTAGGCTCTATCTTGGTCGGTATACCACCATTCATCGGTGTAAGGTTTTACAACACCGGATTTCACACTTAGCTCATGGTCTATGTCGGTTAAGGTAAGTGTTCCCTATATTAAAATGAGGTAATGATGTATAAATGAACTAGATTGACTTGAAGGGTTTGACTTAGCCTAGGTAGGGTTATGGGACTCTACCTATGCCTTGCACTAGTTTGACTTGATATAAGCTTTAGGAGTTTAATATTATGTATGTATATGATGATAAATGTTAATGATGATGATGTGATGATCTTACATGTCAGTGATATTGTATGATAATGATAATGCTTATGAGCATGTAATTGGTCCTTATTGCTAAAGTATGAGGTTATGTGTATTTGAAAGTTATGTCATGTGAAGTACGTTATTAATTATGGTTCTTGTTGGATTACTTGATTTAGTGAGGTTATGGGGCGTTTCTTTGTCATTGCACTTGTTGACTTGATAGGGATTCATGATTAGTGTCTTGCTTTATTAGGATATATTAAACTCTCATTGATGCTTGTGATGTTTATTACTTGATGATAGAGTCATATTGGATTATGGGTTCAAGTATGTTTGATATGTATATGACTTTCTTTGACTTGTTGATCATATGTTGATATTGGTAAGGCCTGTCAAACAGACCCAATCTACGGACCCAAAGGACGGACCGTCGATTGAACGACAACCCATCAGTCCACGTCGTTTAGTTTTGACAGCAATTAACTCAGGGGTCTTTTGGTCTTTTCTCACTTTGTTTAAACCCTAAGATACGTCGTTTTGACCCTCAATCATCATATTTTAGTTAATTAAGCCTAGAAACATAACTAAAACATACCTAAGTCAAATCATTAAATCAAAACATAGAAAATTAGAAGCAAGAAATGAGAAAAAGGTCAAGAACCCAAGTTCAAGAACGCAACAAGGTTCCATCTGTTCCATCCCCAAAATCTAAATATCTCTCTGTGGATTTCATCATAAGGTATGTGGGATTTCACTAGTGGGTTCCTTTCACAACTGGGTCCCTAGTTTTAAGTCACATTCTTGATTCCCATATCATGATTAGACCTAGGGTTTCTAGAAATATAAGAGAACTTCATGAATGAATCAGTTATATGTTCCAAATCATATTTCCATGTTATTACTCAGATTATTGCATGAGTTTCAGAACCATAGCTATGTACCTTTAGTTCTTGAATTACAGATGCTAGGTCAGATATTTCAATTACTTCTCATATACAAGACTCAGTTATTAATGCATCATTACCAGATTAGTTGTTGCATTCCCAGTTTGCATGCTAAGTTTTGAGCTATCTAGTATTTACAGAAACTCAGTAATAATCAGTTAACCAGATAATTCATTCGGAGTAGCATAATACCGAGTTAGACTAGAGTTCAGCGTACCCAATTAGTTCCAGAACTACTAGCCAAGTAGGTTGTAAGTCTCCTCTATGGGCATCAGTTTAGTGATCACGTCAGCGTGCCTTTATACCTCTGGCAGGGTATATTGGGTCCTCTCGATGAAGCGTATACATCGGACTCCAAATTTAGCTCATGTGGTTTTATTATCGATTATTAGTAGCCCCCACAGTTCAGTCATACTCTATTGCATTGACCATTTATCACACTACTAGAAATAAGGCCTACAGCAACAGATTATATCACAACGGTTCAAAAATTATTTCCATATATATATATATCAATGGTTATAAGCGTTGCATAAGGCCCACGACGATTTGTGTATATGATACATTGAAAACCGTTACAATAAAGTGACAGACGTTGCAAAAAATTAGTATTGCAACATTTTGCATAATCGTTGCAAAAGGTCATATATAGCAACGGGTCGTATATTTCCCTCCTAATTTTCCTAAAATATTTTCACTAAAGCACCAAAATTTTTTCTTTTCCCAAAAATAACAAAAGTATCGCTGAAATTTGTCCCTTTTCCTCATCGACGATTTCTACTCGAAAAGCCCTAATCGTCACTGGTCAGTTCACCAAATCGATCAGCACTAAAAGTTGCCTCTGTAGTGTAGCTTGCTTTGTTCTAATCGGTGCTGGTTGTTAGAATTTTTTTGTGTTCTATTGCGCTCAACTCACAGCAAGAGCGCTCAACCAGTTCTGAAATTGTTGTTGGGTTCATTTGATTCTCTAACTCTCCCCAAAACTCCAAGATTTGCTGCACCAAGTTCTTTCTCAACTTCCCAAAGCTCTAATTTTAGGTTATATTCTCTATTTTCTCATGCCTATTTTGGACTTATTTTCTGATTTTAGGTTATTCTCTCTGAATTATAAAGTCACTTAGATCGATTATTTGAACTGTAGATTGTTATAGTGTTGAAGAAGAAAGAAATCAACGAGAGCAGCTGAAGAAAAAACTTGTCCTTGGATATTGTTGAAGGTGCGTTCTTATTTCTTAAAATTATTGAGTTTGTGGATTTTCATATCGATTTTCTATTAACGATTTAGTCAGCATTAAGTTGATACATCTAAGAAAATAGCAATACACTATTGTTTATATGCAACTTTGGCTGTCTATTCTTAAGTTTTTTTCAATTTTACTTGTATGAAGATAGAAATCTGTTATTAATGGTAGTGTTTTGATGTAAATTTGAAAAACTTATAGTATCTAACTGTTGGTTGGAATTGTGATTTGATTATCAAGTTACGAGTTGAGATAGTTGTGCAAAAACATGATTCAAGTTTAATAGTTAATTACATATAAACATTTAAACTTAGAAATTAAACTTGGAATTGTTACAACCAAGCAACTTTAAATTGTTTCGAGGATTTGTTTTAGAACACTTTGGAGAAACAGTTTTAGAATCGATAATTCAAGTTTATATTTGTTTAAGAACACTTTGATTACCTTTTTAATCTTCTGATGCTTCAGTTATGGGATTTTTTAAGTTAGGAGAAAAATGATAGCAGAATAGAAAAGAAAAGAATATTAACAGAACATTACTTAGAATGTCAATTTGCCAGAAACAATCTGGAAAATTTAAAGTTACTATCTCTACCTAATACTAGTTCTAGTAGCTGGATAGAAATCTATACACATCAGGATATAAAAGCTTAGCTTTAAAGGAGTTGAAAAGAGAAGAATTTTTTATCCTCTTAATTCTTATGGTGTTCTTTAAAAGTTTATATATGATATGAACATCCAAATATAACTTACAAAACTAATGTCTGAAACAACATAAAAGACCAAAAAAGATAAAAGAGAAACATAATTTGATTTCCATTTAATCTTAACAATTATACCGACTATCCATTTTTCTTTATGATTTCCTTGTTTTAAATAGAATTTCAATGGATAATCATGATAAAAGTTGTATGAGTTGCCTAAGATGGACATATGAGTATATTCATGGAGTAAACAGTTTTCTTGATAAGGCATTTGAACGACCTTCTCACGGAAATGAAATATTGTGCCCTTGCAAAAAGTGCATTAATCGATATTGGTATTATAGAAATGTGGTGGAGGATAACTTGGTTGTTGATGGGTTCGTTGATTGTTACACTAAATGGGTTTTTCATGGAGAAGGGTCTTCCACGAGAAATACACCTCATCCAATCAATGATGATGAAGGTTCTAATTTGCGAGATGATATTGATGGGATACTTCATGATACATTTAGAAATGTGGAAGATGAATCGGGGCATGGACAATAAGTGAGAGAGGGACTATCTGAAGATGCAAAAAAATATTTTAAATTATTAGAGGATGGAAAACAACCGTTATATCCGGAGTGTGAAAAATTTACCAAATTGAGTTTTATAATTCGATTATATTTGTTGAAAACCTTGCATGGGTTAAGTTATGTTGCATTTTCAGACTTGTTAGAAATGTTAAGAGAGGATTTTCCCTTTGCTCAGATACCAGATTCTTTCGGTAAGGCTAAAAAGGTGATACATGATTTGGGTCTTAAATATGAAAAATTACATGCATGCCCAAAAGATTGCATGTTATTCTGGAAGGACAATGAGAAAGCCGATAACTACTCTATATGTGGGTCTTCTAGATGGAAAGATACTGGTGCTACCTCAACTAATGCAAGCTCAAAAATTCCTGCAAAGATTTTAAGGTACATGCCTTTAAATCCCAGGCTTCAACAGTTACATATGTGTCCTGAAACAGCTGTTGCAATGAGTTGGCATGCTAATGAATGACCTAATGATGAAAATTTAAGGCATCCTGATGATGGGGAAGTGTAAGGACTGGAATCTAGACCCCAGACGAGACCGGCGTCGTTGACCTCTCAGAGGTCACAGACAAGCCTACTAACATTAATCATACTTCACTTAGGTTAATTTTAGCGGAAAATTTGAAACTTTTCGTTCCTTAACATATTTTTTCAACCTTCTTAACATTTCATAATAGTTCACCATCAATCATCTAACATTAAGGGATAATCAACTGAAAGAAATAGATTAATAAGCATTAAGTGTATAATTGCCAAAATGGCACCAATACAAAGTCTGAATAAAAACAGGAAAGAAACGCTAGTGGAACATGCTCCACTAGCTCAACTCTAATACTATGCTAGAATATAAAACAGTAGCATCCTCGAAAGCATGAGGACCTACCAAACTCCGGATGAATGCTGACGTCCGGATAGCTGCAACAATGATCCTGTAGCTATACCGCCCACCTGTGCCTGTACCTAAAATAGTATAGATGTATAGGGTTAGTACACACTTGTACTAAGTATGGGTATATGCAAGCACACCCCACGTACATGCATGAGAAAGAATAGCTCTTTCCTAACAACATGATTTTTGGAAGTCAAGTCAGTGAACTTGCCAAATTGAGATTAGGGAAGTTAGTGAACTTCCAAATTGAGTTAGGAAGGTCATTCCATGAGAGTAACATGCATAATATTAAATATCGTATTGCACACAGCACATATCATCTTCATATAGCACATATCATAACACATAACTTCTTTCGTATCACTCATTCATATTCCATGAGATCTTGTAATCATGGACTTAACATTAAGACTATCCAAAATGAGGGCTCAATATATGGGACGTCAACTAGGGAGTCTTCTTTAGCAAACACAGAGTCTGTTTCATTCATTCATACGTACTTCATCTCATTTCATTCATAGGCCAGTGTGAACACCAACTATACCTAGGATATAGTTCAAGACTTTCATCGGGTTTGCTGTGCAATGATCAGGAATAACCTAATGTCATTACCTGAATCTTGCTCACCTCTTGATTATCCTATTCTAACACCTTCGGTATCATTCATTTCTTTATGTGTTTCATTTGAGGCTGGCCTCATTCATTCATTGGGAACTTTAACTTTAACCGGCATAGATCATGTAAGCATCATGAAATCCAGTGTCTTCCCCACACCGAAAAGAGGTGGAATCACCGACCAAAGTGACCCAATAACATGCTAGCGTACATGGGAATTTAACCCCGCCAGATCCCTATATTGGCAGTATAGGTTCAAAGACTAGGAGATGTATGGAGACCCATACCCGGCAAGCCGGACAGTCTCATCTCATGAGAGTTACGTGAACCTTCGCCCTTCCCAAAAGAAGGCATCACCGCTCATAGCTAGCCCATCGGTGCTCAGTATAAAATTCCATTACGTTCAACTCATACATCATGGAAGCTGGCTTCTAGTATGAGGACAATATAGCTCATTAGATGATTTCTCATCTCATCATTAGTACTAAGTATGTTAAGCTCAATACTTTCATTAGAGTGTTCATAGAGACTGGTCTCTTCATTATCTTACACTCTCATTGGTGAGTACATTTTAGTAACATTTATTTAGGTTCATTTGAGATTGCTCTCATCATATTCATTAGCCTCATGTCATGTTGTCACCACATTCTTCATTATTAGCACCTTTGCTTTTCATAGTTACTCACCTCTTATTACATGAATGTTTATTTCATCATTTCATGGTTTATCTCATCATATGCCAATGCACTTGGCAACTTAGTGTATCTTACACTCATACTTAACCCTCCTAGGGTTCATCGTTTCATTATATACATCTTAGGTTCACTTATTTTTGAACGTATGTTAGACTTATGTGTTTATACATACAAGCCATGGGGCTTCATTCGTAGTTTGCTAAGTGATTCTTACTTTCCTAAGATTATGTAGCACAAGACTTATGTATCTTGTGTATATGCCAAGATCTTAATTTTTTATCTAAGTAGATGGCATTATTCTTGGACATTTTACTCACGTATGACTTATGCATCAATACTGAAATTTGGGCAAGGGAACTCAAATCTTGAATCACTTGGATATCATTTATATTTTTCTTTAATTTTATTTCTAATATTCATAATATAAGAACTCTAAATTAAATCTCAACATTTACATTGAAGGATTAATTTTCCATTTTAATTTCACTCATAGTTAACCGACTGGTTGGGGGTTCAAGCCCCCACAACCACTTTGATTTATTAATTAAATTCGCTGCAATGGGGAGGTTGTGGGTTCGAACCCCCACAGCCCCCCTTATTTTCGTTTTAAATTTCGCTGAGGAGGCTGTGAGGTGGTGGGTTCGAACCCCAACAGCCCCTCTATCTTTATTTTATTTAAATGGGTGAGTGGCAGTGAGGTTGTGGGATCGAATCCCTACAGCCTCACTTTATTTCCTTGTTATTTCGCCTCTCTCTTCAGCTCTGAGGTCGTGGGTTCGATCCCCACACCTCGCATTTTCTTTTTCATTATTTCCTCTCCCTTCGTGCGTACTGGGAAGTCGTGGGTTCGAATCCCACGCCTCCCATTTACTTGTTTAATTAATTTCTCTCCTCCTCCCCGCAGGTCACGAGTTCGATTCCCTCCAGCCCCCCCTTTATTTTTCTTTTCTTTTTTCGCGAATCAGTGACTAAGGAGTGAGGTCACAGGTTCGAAACCTGGTGGCATCACATCTTTAAAAACGTATAAATTCCTAGATTTCTGGGTTGAACTTTAGCCTAAAATATTAAGGTATAATTGCTGGAAATTTTCACCATTCCTCAACTCCTTTTCATCGACGTTTTCACATGATTTTCAAGGTGCTTTCATAAGTCATTTACACACATTCTTAAGCGTATCTTCCTTGGATTCATTTGGCTAAAGGATATTACTCAATCAATCATATTTCATTAAAATGAACATCCTATTGTACACATATTTTACAAATAAAATACACAAGGAAAAACATGTCTCAAACGACCCCAAAACAGTGGCTAAAGCCACTGTCCACGAGTAAACACACATAAATTTTTCGGTCACACTTTGAATATTGTTTTCGTAATTTACCTCACATAAACATGTTCACATTTAATATAAACACGTCATTCATGCCTAAATCTAGCAGCACAACATACCGATCCTACGAATTCGTTTGGGAGCTAAGGACAAGGACATACAAATGGGAACAACCTTAGTTTAAAGAGCTTGAGAAACGTTCGAAGGAAAGTACTCTTGGAGAAAGAATTCCAGGAGAGAAACCCATACCTTTGGACGTTATTCAAGTGTGAAGCTGCTGCCCGGAAACTCCTCCAAACCACGCCCAATTCACTTCAACGTACACCCTACTCGACGAACCTCTCTTAGCCTTGACGTTTTCATTACTTTGTCTTTTACTTAAAAATTCTTGTGAGTTCTTCATGTGTGAAGAACTCTTGATGTATTTTGTTCTGGTTTTTGTTGTGTTTGGCAGAATAACGTGAGAGTGAGAGATTGAGAATGTGAGAGAGAGTTGAGAAACGTGAGGGAGAGTAAGTTATTAGGATTAGAAGACTAAATTCAAGACTTAGTCAAATTAGGATTCAATTAACTTAATTAAAAATCTGATTTATTTTAATTTATACGTGAAAGGACCATTTTACCCTTAATGAATAGATTTTAATTGATGATTAAATCATCAATTCCTTGCTCCTAGTGGGGCTCAAACCCGAGTGGCAACCCATTTGCGAAATGGGTCACTCCGGGTCACCCCAAATTTTAAAAGCTCTTTTAATTAAATTAATTAATTAATTTACTAATTCCTCAGGGTAATTACAATATTACCCTTGGCCTGGAAATGACCATTTACCCCTGGACCCTCAAAACATAAAATTTCTTCTTTTAAGTCTGGTAAAGACTCCTTCCATTAAATCTTTGTTTTCGAGAGCCTCACATGGTTGGTTCCAACCTTTCCAAGCTCAACTAACTCCCCAAGTTAGTTGACTTGGTCATAGTAAGGGTTCTGAGGTCCGGTTCTACGCGTATCAATCAGTGTGAACCTTGGTTTAATCACAAGCATTCTTGACACCCTAAGTCTTTATCCTATTCATTTTTAGGGTTGTTACATTATCCCCCCCTTAGGAACATTCGTCCCCAAATAACACTACCACTTCACATCGTAATGCTAGTCAGATCATAATAAAAATCACTATGCACAGTCAATCAATAGCAACAAAAGACGGAGAGATAAGGAAACATAGGCTGAAGAGTAGGAAGTCTAACCTCAAGAACTGAAAAGATGAGGGTAGCAGGATATCATGTCGGCCTCAGCCTCCCACGTAGCACCCTCAACAAGATGATTTCTCCACAATACCTTCACTGTCTCAATCTCCTTGTTCCTCAGCCGCTTGACCTGTCTGTCTAAGATATCAACAGGTACCTCCTCATAAGACAAGTCTTCACCAACCCCTAAACCTTCAACATGTAGGATTGATGCTGCATAACCTAGGTGCTTCTTCAACATAGAGACATGAAAGACTGGATGAACAGAAGCTAGCTCCGCAGGCAATGCTAACTCTTAGGCCACCTCACCCACACGTTGTAGGATCTCATATGGCCCCACATACCTCGGACTCAGCTTCCCTTTTCTACCAAATATCATCACCCCTTTCATAGGTGATATCTTCAAGTAAACCTGGTCACCAACATCAAACTCTAAGGGCCGTTTTCTGTTATCTGCATATGACTTCTGCTGACTATAAGCAGTATCCAACATGTCCCTAATCACTCTGACCTTCTCTAAGGCTTCATGAATGATCTCAAGACCCAAAATGGATGACTCTCCAACCTCGAACCACCTGGAGATCTACACCTCCTACCATACAGTGCCTCAAACGGTGCCATCCCAATGCTGGAGTGATAGCTATTATTATACGAGAACTCTATCAAAGGCAGATGGTCATCCCAGTTACCTCTGAAGTCAATCACACACGCTCTCAACATGTCCTCCAATGTCTGAATGGTGTGCTCTGCCTGCCCATCTGTCTAAGGATGAAAGGCAGTGCTAAGCTTTACCTACGTGCCCAAGTTCTTCTGGAAAGATCTCCAGAAATGTGAAGTAAACTGAGCTTCTCTGTCAGAAATAATAGACAAGGGAATCCCATGCCATCTCACGATCTCATCAATGTAGAGCCTCGCATAATTCTCGGCTCTGTAAGTAGACTTCACAGGGATAAAGTGGGCAGACTTAGTCAATCTATCCACAACAACCCATATGGAGTCATGCTGCCTCCTAGTCCTCGGAAGATCAACCATGAAGTCCATATTAATGGCCTCCCACTTCCAAGTTGGAACCTCAATAATATGAGTCATACGAACAGGCTTAAGATGCTCTGCCTTAACCTGCTGACAATTAGGACACTTGGCCACATATTCTGCAATGTCCTTCTTCATGCCATCCCACCAATAAATCTGCTTAAGATCATCATACATCTTGGTGGAACCTGGATGTATGGAATATTTGGAACCATGGGCCTCTGGACAATCCTGGTCCGCAAATCGTCCATATCTGGTACACAAAGCCTGTCCTGATACCTAAGTATGCCATCACCTCCCAAAGCGAAAGACTCATTCATCTTCATCAGCACTGAGTCTTTCAGCTCCTTCAACACAGGATCTAGATGTTGACCCTGCTTGACTTCAACTACTAAGGATTATTCAAAACTAGGATGAACTAAAACATCCCCACTAGTAGAGTCAACCAATCGCACACCCAATCTGGCCAGTCTGTGTAAATCTTTCACCAGCTCCTTCTTCTCATCCTAAACGTGGGTTGTACTTCCCATGCTCATCCTGCTCAAAGCATCAGCTACAATATTAGCCTTACCTGGATGGTAGTGCACATTCATGTCATAATCCTTTAACAGCTCCAACCATCTCCGCTGACGTAGATTCAACTCCCTCTGAGTGAACACATACTTGAGACTCTTGTGGTCTGTGAATACATCCACATGCACTCCATACAAATAGTGCCTCCACAGCTTCAGTGCAAAAACCACAGCTACCAACTCCAGGTCATGAGTGGGATAATTTTTCTCATGAACCTTGAGTTGTCTGGACGCATAGGCTATCACCTTACCAACCTACATAAGAACACAACCCAAACCAACCCCAGATGCATCATAATAAACAGTGTAATTCTCACCACACTTAGGCAAAGTAAGCACCGGGGCTGAAGTGAGTCTGTCCTTGAGTTCCTGGAAACTCTTCTAAAAAGTCTCCGTCCACTCAAACTTAGCTTTCTTCTTAGTCAAAGCTGTCAATGGGGCAGCAATGGAAGAAAAGCCCTCCACAAACCTGTGGTAGTAACCAGCCAATCCCAAGAAGCTACGGATATCAGTGGGAGTAAGAGGCTTTGGCCAGTTTTTCACATCCTCAGTCTTCCTGGGATCCACCTCCACGCCCTTATCGGACACAACATGACTCAGGAAGGTCACTGATCTCAGCCAGAATTAACATTTGTTGAATTTGGCATACAACTGATGCTGTATAAGTACCTGCAAGGTTAGTCTCAAATGTTGTTCATGCTCTTCCTTGGTCTTAGAGTAGATGAGAATGTCATCAATGAATACTATGACGAAAGAGTCAAGGTATTCACGGAAAACCCTGTTCATGAGGTTCGTAAATGCAGCAGGTACATTCGTGAGACCAAATGACGTAACTAGAAACTCATAGTGACCATAGCGGGTACGAAAGGCTGTCTTTGGGATATCTCCATCCCTTACCCTAAGCTGATGATACCCTAAACGAAGATCAATCTTAGAGAAGAAACTAGACCCTTGGAGCTGATAGACCAAATCATCTATTCTGGGAAGTGTATACTTATTCTTTATAGTGACTTTGTTGAGCTGTCGATAATCGATACACATTCTAAGGGTTCCATCTTTCTTTTTCACAAATAACACTGGAGCGCCCTAAGGGGATATGCTCGGCTGAATGAAACCCTTGTCAGTGAGATCTTTTAACTGCAGCTTCAACTCTTTGAGTTCAGTTGGAGACATTCTGTAAGGAGGAATTACAATTGGTTTAGTGTCAGGTTCTAAATTGATACCAAAGTCAATCTCTCCAAGGGGAGGAACTCTAGGCAAATCACCAGGAAACACATCTAGGAACTCATTCACTACAGGCACTAAGTCTATGGAAGGAATGTCATGACCTAAATCATTAACACTCACTAGATGACACAATAACCCCCTGGACATCATTTTATTGGCCTTAAGGTTCGAAATCAAGGGATTAGGACGACTCGAATTGTACCCCTCCCAGACTAACTCTTCTTCATTAGGAAAGCGAAATCTCACCACTCTACTACGACAGTCCAAGCAAGCATAACAACTGTGAAGCCAATCCATGCCAAGAATAACATCAAAATTATGCATGGGTAACTCAATCAAGTTTGCACACATGGTCTTATCACTTACTATTGGGCAATCCTTGTATACTCTATAAGTCCTTACATTTTCTCCTAAAGGTGTACTAACCACTATAGGATCATGCAGAACTTCATGTAATACCTCTAAAGTAAGGGAAAGCAGAGGAGTTACAAAGGAAAGAGTAGACCCTGGATCAAGTAAAGCATAAACAGAAGTTAAGAATACTTGCAGCATACCTGTAACCACATCAGCGGACTTCTCTTGCTCCTCCCTGCCCTTCAGGGCATAGAATCTGTTCCTTTTGGGAGGCTCGGCTGCTGCTGCACCCTTTGGGTTAGGCCTAGGCTGAGCATTACCTCCAGCCTGACCTTTGTTCTGTGGACAGTCTATGAGCATGTGTTCACTCTTACCACAACTGAAGCAGGCATTTGTGCCCTGTCTTCACTCTCCACTGTGAGCTCGGCCACACTTAGTACAATTCTTCTTAGGACGCTGGATCTCACCTCCATTGACCTTCTTGGGCTCAGGTCTGCCTCCTTTAGGTGTAGCACCACTCTGAGGATTAGAATTCCCAGAACTTTGTTGCCCCTTTTTGAACCTTGGCTGCTCAAGGACGCCAAAGTTGTTTCTGTGGCCTCCATGATTGGGACCTGCATGATCTTGAGGCCTAGGACTCCTATCATCACGAACACCTCTCTTTCTGCGGCTGTCCTCTACCTGCTGAACATGCACCATCAACCTGGAAAGATCCATATTATCATGGAGCATCGCAGATCGACACTCCTCCTCCAGGTCTCCATTGATTCCTATGAGGAACTTGCTCATCTCATCCCTGCTGTTAGAAACCAGGGAAGTAGCATACCTGAATGATTTCAACAAAGTTCAGTATTCTCCTCATTCTTGCTATTAAATACTAGGGAATATAACATACCTTGATAGCTTAAAAAACTTCAGGGAATAATCCCTGAGTGTCATAGAGCCTTGTTTAAGGTTGATGAATTCCTCAACCTTGGCCTCCCTCATCTCCCTGGGGAAGAATCTCTCCATAAATGCTGTCTTGAACAGCTCCCATGTGACTGGCACTCCACCCAAAACTCGGCTATCTTGCCACATCTTGTACCAAGTCTGTGCAACATCCTTGAACTGATAGGAAGCCAGCCTTCTCAATATCAGTGGCCCTCATAGCCACCAGCATCTTATGCACCTTATCCACAAACTCCTGGGGATCCTCTGCAGTCCTAGACCCTGTGAAAATAGGAGGATTCATCCTCGTGAAATCCCTCAGCCTTTCAGCCATGCTACGAACCGGTGGGTTCTCCCTCTGAACATTCTGCCGGTTGACTTGGGCAGTCATATCCTGAGCCTGCATCGTGATGGACTTTGCCATCTAGGCCAGAGATGCCCTCACCTCAGCATCAGTCAACCCAGCTGGGTTAACCGGCATGGCCACACCTTCAGCTGGAGCCTGGGGTGGAATTTGATTGCCCCCAGCAGCTGCTACCCTTCTCCTCTGACCAATAGCCCTCCTAGTGTTCATTCTCTGGAAAAACAAAACAGGGATTGATGTTAGACACGTTTCTAACACCAAGAACTCAGACATTAGGAAAAGCACGATAAGATCAGAAGAAGGGAAATTTTCCTACGCATCATGCAGTCTCTAATTTAGGATAATGGTGCACTTCACTACCATGACTTAGAAACTACTCAATGTGGTTGATGTGAACTTATTATTTTCATAATTTAACCTAGTGATCTGATACCAAGTTTGTCAGGACTGGAATGTAGACCCAGACGAGACCGGCGTCGTTGACCTCTCAGAGGTCACAAACAAGCCTACTTACGTTAATCATACTTCACTTAGGTTAATTTTAGCGAAATATTTGAAACTTTTTGTTCCTTAACATATTTGTTAAACCTTCTTAACATTTCATAATAGTTCACCATCAATCATCTAACATTAAGGGATAAGCAACTGAAAGAAATAGATTAATAAGCATTAAGTGTATAATTGCCAAAATGGCACCAATACAAAATCTCAATAAAAACAGGAAAGAAACGGTAGTGGAACATGCTCCACTAGCTCAACTCTAATACTAAGCTACAATATAAAACAGTAGCATCCTCAAAAGCATGGGACCTACCAAACTCCGGATGAATGCTGACGTTCGGATAGCTGCAACAATGATCCTGTAGCTCTACCGCCCACCGGTGCCTGCACCTAAAATAGTATAGATGTATAGGGTTAGTACACACTTGTACTAAGTATGGGTATATGCAATCACACACCACGGACATGCATGAGAAAGAATAGCTCTTTCCTAACAACATGATTTTTGGAAGTCAAGTCAGCGAACTTGCCAAATTGAGATTAGGAAAGTTAGTGAACTTCCAAATTGAGTTAGGAAGGTCATGCCATGAGAGTAACATGCATCATATTAAATATCATATTGCACACAGAACATATCATCTTCATATAACACATATCATAGCACATAACATATAACACATAACTTCTTTCGTATCATTCATTCATATGCCATGAGACCTTGGAATCATGGACTTAACATTAAGACTATCCAAAATGAGGGCTCAACATATGGGACCTCAACTAGGGAGTCTTCATTAGCAAACACAGAGTCTGCTTCATTCATTCATACGTACTTCATCTCATTTCATTCATAGGCCAGTGTGAACACCAGCTATACCTAGGATATAGTTTAAGACATTCATCGGGTTTGCTGTGCAATGATCAGGAATAACGTAATGTCATTACCTGAATCTAGCTCACCTTTTGATTATCCTATTCTAACACCTTCGGTATCATTCATTTCTTTATGTGTTTCATTTGAGGTTGACTTCATTCATTTATTGGGAACTTTAACTTTAACCGACATATATCATGTGAGCATCATGAAATCCAGTGTCTCCCCCACACCGAAAAGAGGTAGAATCACCAGCCAAAGTGAAACAATAACATGCTAGCGTACATGGGAATTTAACCCCGCCAGATCCCTATATTGGCAGTATAGGTTCAAAGAATAGGAGATGTATGGAGACTCATACCCGGCAAGCCGTACAGTCTCATCTCATGAGAGTTACGTGAACCTTCGCCCTTCCCAAAAGAAGGCATCACCGCTCATAGCTAGCCCATCGTTGCTCAGTATAAAGTTCCATTACGTTAAACTCATATGTCATGGAAGCAGGCTTCTAGTATGAGGACAGTATAGCTCATTAGATGATTTCTCATCTCATCATTAGTACTAAGTATGTTAAGCTCAATACTTTCATTAGAGGATTCATAGAGACTGGTCTCTTCATTATCTTACACTCTCATTGGTGAGTACGTTTTGGTATATTTATTTAGGCTCATTTGATATTGCTCTCATCATATTCATTAGCCTCATGTCATGTTGTCACCACATTCTTCATTATTAGCACCTTTGCTTTTCATAGTTACTCACCTCTTATTACATGAATGTTTATTTCATCATTTCATAGTTTATCTCATCATATGTCAATGCACTTGGCCACTTAGTGTATCTTACACTCATACTTAAGCCTCCTAGGGTTCATCGTTTCATTATATACATCTTAGGTTCACTTATTTTTGAATGTATGTTAGACTTATGTGTCTATACATACAAGCCATGGGGCTTCATTCGTAGTTTGCTAAGTGATTCTTACTTTCCTAAGATTATGTAGCACAAGACTTATGTATCTTGTGTATATGCCAAGATCTTAATTTTTTATCTAAGTAGATGGCATTATTCTTGGACATTTTTCTCACGTATGACTTATGCATCAATACGGAAATTTGGGCAAGGGAACCCAAATCTTGAATCACTTGGATATCATTTATATTTTTCATTAATTTTATTTCTAATATTCATAATATAAGAACTCTAAATTAAATCTCAACATTTACATTGAAATTAATTTTCCATTTTAATTTCACTCTTAGTTAACCGACTGGTTGGGGGTTCGAGCCCCCACAACCTCTTTGATTTTATTTAATTAAATTCGCTGCAATGGGGAGGTTGTGGGTTCGACTCCCACAATCCCCCTTATTTTCGTTTTAAACTTCGCTGAGGAGGCTGTGAGGTGGTGGGTTCGAACCCCCACAGCCCCTCTATCTTTATTTTATTTAAATGGGCGAGTAGCAGTGTGGTTTTGGGATCTAATCCCCACAGCCTCACTTTATTTCCTTGTTATTTCGCCTCTCCCTTAAGCTCTGAGGTCGTGGGTTCGATCCCCATGCCTCACATTTTCTTTTTCATTATTTACTCTCCCTTCGCGCGTATTGGGAGGTCGTGGGTTCGAATCCCACGCCTCCCATTTACTTGTTTAATTAATTTCTCTCCTTCTCCTCCCCATAGGTCGCGAGTTCGATTCCCCCCAGCCCCCCCTTTATTTTTTTTTTCTTTTTCGCGAATCAGTGACTAAGGAGTGAGGTCACAGGTTCGAAACCTGGTGGCCTCACTTCTTTAAAAATGTATAAATTCCCAGATTTCTGGGTTGAAATTTAGCCTAAAATATTAAGGCATAATTGCTGGAAATTTTCACCATTCCTCAACTCCTTTTCATCGACGTTTTCACATGATATTCAAGGTTCTTTCATAAGTCATTTAAACACATTCTTAAGCGTATCTTCCTTGGATTTTTTGGCTAAAGGATATTACTCAATCAACCATATTTCATTAAAATGAACATCCTATTGTACACATATTTTACACATAAAATACACAAGGAAAAACATGTCTCAAACGAACCCAAAACAGTGGCTAAAGCCACTGTCCACGAGCACACACACACATCAATTTTTTAGTCACAGTTTGAATATTGTTTTCGTAATTTCCCTCACATAAACATGTTCACATTTAATATAAACACGTCATTCATGCCTAAATCTAGCAGCACAACATACCTATCCTACGAATTCGTTTGGGAGCTAAGGACAAGGACATACAAAGGGGAACAACCTTAGTTTCAAGAACTTGAGAAACGTTCGAAGGAAAGTACTCTTGGAGAAAGAATTCCAGGAGAAAGAATTCCAGGAGAAAAACTCATACCTTTGGACGTTATGCAAGTGTGAAGCTGCTGCCTGGAAACTCCTCCAAACCACGCCCAATTCACTTCAACTTACACCCTACTCGACGAACCTCTCTTAGCCTTGACGTTTTGATTACTTTGTCTTTTACTTAAAAATTCTTGTGAGTTCTTCAAGTGTGAAGAAATCTTGATGTATTTTGTTCTGGTTTTTGTTTTTGGCAGAATAACGTGAGAGAGAGAGATTGAGAACATGAGAGAGAATTGAGAAACGTGAGGGAGAGTGAGTTATTAGGATTAGGAGACTAAATTCAAGACTTAGTCAAATTAGGATTTAATTAACTTAATTAAAAATCTGATTTATTTTAATTAATACGTGAAAGGACCATTTTACCCTTAATGAATAGATTTTAATTGATGATTAAATCATCAATTCCTTGCTCCTAGTGGGGCTCGAACCCGAGTGGCAACCCATTAGCGAAATGGGTCACTCCGGGTCGCCCCAAATTTGAAAATCTCTTTTAATTAAATTAATTAATTAATTTATTAATTCCTCAGGGTAATTACAATATTACCCTTGGCCTGGAAATGACCATTTTACCCCTGGACACTCAAAACATAAAATTTCTTCTTTTAAGTACGGTAAAGACTCCTTCAATTAAATCTTTGTTTTCGAGAGCCTCACATGGTTGGTTCCAACCTTTCCAAGCTCAACTAACTCCCCAAGTTAGTTGAATTGGTTGTATTAAGGGTTCTGAGGTCCGGTTCTATGCGTATCAATCCATGTGCCTTGGTTTAATCACAAGCATTCTTGACACCCTAAGTCTTTATCCTATTCATTTTTAGGGTTGTTACAGGAAGCGTGGAAAGATTGTGATCATTTACATCCAAACTTATCTATTGATCCTCGTAATGTTAGGCTGGGTCTCTCAAGTGATGGCTTCAACCCATTTCAAACCATAAGTATTTCTCATAGCACGTGGCCTGTTATGTTGATGAACTATAATTTATCACCGTGGATTTGTATAAAGTCGGAGTATATTATGTTATCAATGATCATTCCAGGCCCATCTTCTCCTGGAAATGATATTGATGTGTACCTATAACCACTAATTGCAGAACTGAAGGAACTATGGGAACCTGGTATAGAAACATATGATGCTGAAACCAACCAGACTTTCCAAATGTGTGCAGCCTTAATGTGGACAGTTAGTGATTTTCCAGCACTAGCAATGCTTTCAGGATGCACTAAGGGAAAATTGGCATGCCCTACTTGTAACTATGACACATGCTCTCAATATCTTAAACATAGTCGTAAGATGTTTTATTTGGGTAATCGGATATTTTTACCTCCTGATCATCCATTGCGAAAAGATAAGAAGTCATTTCATGGTAAGGAGAAGCACAGGCCTGCACCTACTCCTTTGTTGGGTTTAGAATTACTTGAAGAGTTGAATGAATTCAATAATGTCTTTGGAAAGGGTAAAAGAAAGAGATCGCGAGATAACAAGGGTCCATGGAAAAAAAGATCTATTTATCTATTTTTTTGAATAACCATATTGGGCACATAACAAATTAAATCACAATCTTGATGTGATGCACATAGAGAAGAACATATATGATAGTTTGCTTGGAACTTTATTAGAGATAGATGGAAAGTCAAAATATCATGTAAATTCTCGCTATGACTTACGAGAAATGGGAATTCAAAAGGAGCTACAATTAATTGAAGACGATGATGGAAATATAAGTTTGTCTCAGTCATCATTCTTCATGAAGCCCGAACAAAAGAGGTTATTTTGCAGTGTCATCAAAAATACCAAATTACCTAAAGGGTGTGCTTCAAATATATCACACCGCGTGCATGATAAAAATATGAAAATATCAGGATACAAGAGTCATGATGCTCATTTTATGATGCATTACTTGCTTCAGGTTGTCGTTAGAAAGACATTTCCTAAGAAAGTTTCATTGACATTGATAAGGTTGGGCGATTTCTTTAGAGCCATATGTATTAAGGTAATAAGGCGAAGGGATCTTGAAAAATTGGAGTCTGAAATAGGTGAAATAATTTGTGATCTTGGAATGATTTTTCTATCAGCCTTTTTTGACATAATGCTACATTTGCCAATTCATTTAGTGAATGAAATAAAGCTTAGGGGCCCGAATCATCTTCGTTGGATGTATTCCATTGAGAGAGAGCTATATAACTTTAAGGGGCTCATGCGTAATCGAAAATGTCTAAAAGCATCGATAGTAGAGGGTGTTGTGGGTAGAGATTGCATGAATCGTAGTTCGAGATACCTACATGATGGAGTGAAGACAAGATTTAGTAGGTACCAAACTGAGGATGAGGAATGCGATCAGAATTTGTCACCTATATTCCCTAAGATTGGTCATCCAATTGGAAGAGAAAAGAGAAAAGATTGCACATTTTTGATGGATTCAGAGTTACGTCACGAAGCACATCGGTATGCCCTTTTCAATGCCGGAGATGAACAAGTGGAAAATTTTATTGAGTAAGATAAATTATACAACACTTATTTATATTTTATAATACATTTATTTGTTAGATAAGGTACAATAAGATTTATAAAGGTCAGTAACTAAATTTTCAATATTCATGTTGCAGGGACATAAGAACATAATAAGTAATCATAGTAGATTAAATTCATGGGCAAGAGCAAGGAATCACAGTCATGAATTTAGCAATTGGTTCGAAAAGAAAGTTACAAATGTTGAAGTACCTCGACATTTACTATGGCTAGCTAAAGGGCCTAATATGGTGGCAAAGAGATATACTGCATATTGTTTCAATTTATATCGATTTCATACAAAAAAGAGGGATGCCCCCGGTATAACTCAAAATAGAGGAGTGACTTTATCAGCAACAACAGATAGTTTTGCTAGTTCTCGGGACCAAAATCCCGTTGATGGAAATGTTGTTTATTATGGTGTTATTCAAAATATCATTAAAATTGATTATTATGGTTGTTTTAGTGTTGTATTGTTTGGATGTGAGTGGTATCTGAATGAAGTAAGGATGACCCTTTTGTGTTAGCATCATAAGTTTATCAAGTATTTTATGTTGCGGATCCAATTGAGAAAGATGTTTATTATGCAAGGAATAAGGTTCCTGTTGATTTATATGATCTAGAGGAAGAAAATTGTCCTAATATAGGCGACACATTTTGGAGGGAGCCTAATGATGACATTGGTTCCTCAGCTGGATTAGATGAGGGTCACTTTAGATGTTCAAGAGAGGATGTGGCCGTTGATATTGTTGATATTCCATGTAATGCACAACATTCAAAAGATATAGTTGTAGAAATATTAGAAGAGGAGAATGATGTTGATGAAACAGATAGGGATTGGATGGAGGAAGATGATTAAATTATTAAGTGATCCTGTTTTTTCCATTTCTATTGTGTTGTTTTATTATTTTTGTTATGTGTAACGACAGTGAGGTTGGTTTTATTCATGAGGTTTGTTAAGTGCAAAAGTGTTGAATTCTTTCTTCTAACCAATTTTATATTTATTTTTCTGAAATTGCAGAGACTTGAACAATTATGAATCAAGAAACGTGTGTGACAACACGCCAGAAAGTTAAGAATTTAAACTATGTTTCAACTGGATCACTTGCTTCTTTGCGAAATAAAAAGGTATCAAATCACAAGCACAAACATAAGTGAGAGTGTATTTCAGCCGTTCAAGTTATGAAGTCAAAGGAAACGTGTGTGACAAAACCAATTCCAGCATCACAACCAGTTCAGCATGAGAAAGTGCAACACCTGTTGCCCAATTCTACCACTCCCATATCACAATTAGCAGATGAACAAGTGCAACAACAGTCACAAATTTCTAGTACTCCAGCATCACATCCAGTTCAAGAACAAATGTAGCAAGTTCCAAAAAATTCTACCAATCTTGAAGGAAATAACCAATCTGAGGAACAAGGCAAGCATATAGAGATTTTAGTTCATATTATTCCAAAAGTTGTCTGAATAACTATAAATCTCTGTTCATATTATTGTAGACCCTACCCTA
This sequence comes from Solanum sitiens, assembly GCA_016801875.1. Taxonomy (NCBI): domain Eukaryota; kingdom Viridiplantae; phylum Streptophyta; class Magnoliopsida; order Solanales; family Solanaceae; genus Solanum; species Solanum sitiens. The sequence continues at coordinate 30,681 of JABWTJ010001407.1, read as the reverse complement.
AACAAGAAAAAAGAGGTGGCACACAACTGCAGGTTGTACATGGACGGAGTGAGCGTATAATGATCCTGCTAAATGACTTAAACCATCCGATTGGTCCTACTAAAGATGTGGTAAGTGAATTGGGCAGCTTTCTTGGAACATTGGCAAGAAATGGAACATTTTGTCCTCTTAATGTATTTAATTGGCAGAAGTTGAAGCACACGATGATATGTGGAACTATATCAAGGTTTGATGTTCTCATTGTTTCATTATTTGGTTGAAAATATCTCATTTTTCTTGTGCAGATGTAATTGGATTAAATTGTAGGAAAAATACAAAATTCCCGAAGTTGGAAAAGATTGGGCTTTGGGAGCAATTAAACTTGCTTGGAGAGGGTATAAGTGTAGGTTGAAGAAAACACACTTTTATGCATATGCCGATGATGCAACTCGAATGTCAAATAGGCCTAAGTTTGTTTCAGAATCTGCATTTAAGGAAATACTTGCATATTGGAACTCTGATGAAGCTAAGGTGATAAATAAATCTTGAATATCTGATAAGTATTTTTTTTTCTCCACTACTACTAGTATCATTTTGAAATCATGAATTTATTTATTTGTAGGAGACATCCCACACCAATAAAGAAAATTGAAAAAAGTTGAGGTATCCACACACAGTTGGCAAGACAAGTTTTGCTATAATTCGCGAGGTGTGATGTTTTCTTGTATAATTACTATGACATTGTTCACTTTTTTAGGAAGATTTTAATGGTGACTTGCATATAAGTAGGAAAAAAAGAAGGAAACTCCTGATGCCTTGTTAAGTAAGGACTTATTTGTGGCTACTAGAAAAAGGAAACCTGACCGAGTATACAAGGACTCATATGAAGATACAGTTTCCAAAATAGTATGAAATTTTCTTATTTTATGTTGATCTATATGAAATTTTTGTCCTTATATATATGATCAATTCAATTTAATTGAACTCTCTTCTCTTGAACCTGATATGTAGGCTGAAATGGAGAGGATAGAAAGTCAACAAAGTGAAGATGTTACTCAATCTGTTGACGAATTTACAACAGTCATGGGGCAAGATCATCCTGGTCGAGTAAGATTATATGGACGTGGAGTAACCAAGACTCTTTTGAAACATAAAGAAGGAGGTTCTGGTCCGTCTTCACAAACTATTGATGATGAAATGATGCAGCAAAAAATTGAGGAACTGGAAGAGAGGATGCAACAAAGAATGCAAGAAAAATTCAATGCGCAAAAAGATACTATGGAAAGAGATGTTACAATGAACATCATTGCACAACTTCAGCGTCTAAATCCAGGATTAACACTTGATCCTAATATGCTAAGATTCACTGTTAGTTCGCCTGAACATAGGGTTGCTCATCAACTAATAAATCGTTCATTTAATGGCTGTAACAATCAAGGTTAGTTTTTTTTACTTCTTCTTATATTCTATCTTGAACAACTCGATCATGATTCATGCACATCACTGTTTATTGCTTGCTAGTTAGAACTAGCAAGATTGGCCGAAATGTTTAAATATTGAGAAGACATGATCATTTGCTTGAAAATTCACCTGTTTAGATACTTATTGTAGAAGAACCCATAAAAATGTTTAAGCGTGACTTCTTACCGCCATTGTTCTTTCATAAACTTCACTATAAACATTAATTTTACTTTCTTCTATCTTTTATAGTATTTATTCTCTGTTTTTGTTCTGTTCTATATGCTTTCAGATTGTTAGTTATCTTATTGATGTTTGACTGTACCTCACCTTAGTCTTTGCTTACTTTTTCGTTGAGTTTAAGATTTTCTTTGTTAGCTGTCTTATTGATGTTTGACTGTTGTATGTTTGAATTAAGTTTTCACTTCACCATAGATTGTAGAAAGTATTGTATTGTTCTGTTTCTTGAGTATGAAATTGGCTGTGGTTGCACAGGTTGCATCCAATATTCTTGTTCCCTCTTTTATATTGATAAAACAGATTACTTGAAATGAAATAATTGATGTGTCATAAATTGGTGGGCTGAGTGTTAAGAACTTAGGGTTGTAAAACATGTCTTTTATCAAGATGGTTGTGGAGGTTTGGCAAAGAGGATCATGCTCTTTGGAAGGATGTTCTCATTAAAAAATACGGACAGACTGAGCAATGGAAAACCAACACTGTGACTAGCACTTATGGGTCTCAGTATGGAGGAACTATCATAAATTTGTGGCCTAAATTGTCTGGGAGCATAGGTTATAAGGTGCGTGAAGGGACTGTATTCTATTTCGGAAAGACAAATGGATCGGCCAGAACTCACTCATGGAGGATTTTCCAGATTTTATTTTCTTTCCGTGACAATCCTGAAGCATTCATTGTTGAGACCTGGACTAACAAAGGATGAAATATCATCTTTAGGAGGCTTCTGAATGACTGGGAGATTGAGATTGTGACCAGCTTCTTGCAAAGATTGACTGGTTTCTCTTGTTTAAATACCATCCTTGATACGTTGATGTCCAATTTAGTTAGTACGTACACCTCTACAAGACTTACCCTATATGCTGCTCCATGATAGAATCATTTATAGTGACATTTGCAACATTTTGGCATAACTAAGTGTTTGGATATACAGGCTATGACATTCAACTTGTTCCTTCTACCATTTTATCCAAGTTTATATTGTCTCTTAAAAGAGTGAGTTCATTTATTGAGTAGCATGGTTTTGGATGAAAAAGTTTGTTGAATGCTTCCTTTCGAAATTATCTGCAATGCTTAAGTAATTGATAGATAAGTCTGTTAGAATTATCTTCAATGCTTCTTTTCTGAATTAAGTTTTGGACAATCCCCTCGTGTTACAGAAGTATGGTTTTGGATGAAACCCAGGGAGAAAGGTGAAAATTCCCCGTGTTACAGAAGAAAGTTATTTATCCTCTCGTTTAATCACTTATTGTCAAACGAATATAACTTTATGCAAATTATTTTTTGTAGGTATCGAAAATGAAGAAAGGGGAGAAGATCATAGCAATGAAGATGATCTACTTGACCTTACTTGAGAAGATCTTTGAATTTTTTATATTAGATAGTTCTAATATTTTTTGTGCTGTCAAAAATTTAAAACTTATATCGTAACTCTTTAGTATTGATGAAATACCTAACGAATCATTTGTGTTTGAACATATGTTTTGCTTTTAGGGATATATTATGATCTCTTTGTTAGATCTTTTGAATTGTGATGTTTATAAAACTTTTTGGAAGGATTACTAATTATATATGTATATATATTGTATTATAATTTATAATGTATATTTTTTTATACTGCAATATGTTGTTAATCAATTACAACCGTACGTACGTTGAATATATAAAATAAGCAATTGCAATAGAATAGGAAATCGTTGCATTAGGTTAAACAATCGTTACAATAGAACTGAAAAACGTTAATTTTTTTATATAAATAACCGTTGCTATAAATAAAATGAGTGTTGCAATATCTACTCTACTACAATGCTTATAATAGAATAGGAAATCATTGCAATAGGTTAAACAGTCGTTGCAATAGAATTGGAAATCGTTGATTTTTTTTTAAAATAACCGTTGCTATAAATACAATAAGTGTTGCAATATGATCACTACGGCAACGCTTATCAAATGTTGCATATACCAATAATTTTGGTTGCATCAGAAGGACGACATAACCGTTTCTATAGGAGTGTCTATGGCGATGCGATATTACAACTGTCGCATTAATCGTTGCCATAGCTCTATGGCCACACGAGCTGATGTAACGCTTAACAAACCATTGATCTATATCTATGGCAACGGATTGTCTATCTATAGCAATGGTTTTTTCGGTGTTGCCACATGACTATTTTCCACTAGTGTCAATATATTCAGTATTTAGTTTCAGCACGTTATAAATTGGTCATTGCATTCAGTTATCTCAGCATTCAAAATCTATATCATGTTCAGATTATATACTGGCTTTTGTGCTTGTTCAGTTATGTATTATTTAAGATTTACTCTATCCTACATGCTCAATACCTTTCAAGTACTGACGCACATGTGCGCTACATCTTCTCGTGATGTAAGTTCAGGTTCTTAGCATCCAGATCACGCTTAGATCGATTCCTTATCTCCAGTTCAGCAGAATCAGTGGTGAGTCCTCAGTCTCCGAGGACAACAATCATGATTTTCATTCTAGTATTTTAGTCTTTAGTTTCAATTTTTTCTAGACTTAGTTAGGGCCTGTCCCAACATTTCTAGTCATTTAGAGTCTATTTTCAGACATAGTTAGTTTCATCTTAGTATTGAGTTAATAACTTCCTTGTATTAAACTCGTCAGTATTTCATATATCTCAGTTATATAATATGGGGTATTCCCCGTCTTTTCATTTTAATCTATGATTTAGCTTCCGCATCAGTTATTTTCTTTAGTATGCTCATCACTTGTAGTCGTAGGTCCCGTGTCCGCGTCTCAAACGTAACTCCGAGAATGAAAAACTTGGTATCAGAGCACTAGGTTTAAGTGTCCTAGGATGTCTGAAAAGCCACACTAGGTAGATTACTTTTCATGGGTGTGAAGTGCACCACATCTAATGAGAGGGAGGCTATGAAGTGTTTTTTGAAAAACTTAACTTTCTTGTACTCTTTTCGTGCGTAAGGTATGATGTAATTCCATTCTAACTTGACATTCTATGTTTCAGATCATGCCTCCTCTTAAAGCTAATGCCAGGAATGCAATTGCAGCTCCTCCAGTTCTAGATCAGGACGTCTCTAATGTTGAGCTTAGGAACGCCATTCAGATGTTGGCTCAGAGTGTGGCCAGCAAGAACAATCGGGTTCAAGCTCATGTGAATGGGAATGGTGGATCAACAACAACTAGGGTCCGTGACTTTGTTAGGATTAATCCGCCTGAGTTCTTAGGATCAAAGACTAGTGAGGATCCCCAGAATTTCTTAAATGAGAAAACGAAGATATTTAAGGTGATGGAGGTCACTGGGAATGATCCGGTTGAGTTGGCATCATACCAGTTGAAAGATGTGGCTCATATATGGTACACTTAGTGGAAGAAAAATAGTGGTACAGATGCAACTTTTATTACCTGGGAGTGCTTTAGTGAGACCTTTTTGGACAGGTTTTCCAAATAATGTTAAGAGAAGCAAAGGCTAAGGAATTCATGAATTTAAGGCAGGGAAACATGACGGTCCAAGAGTATGGGCTCAAGTTTAACCAACTCTCCAGGTATTATCCTCACATGGTTGCTGACTCTAGGGCTCACATGAATAAGTTCATGTATGGAGTGTCAGATTTGATGAAAACTGAGTGCAAAAATGCTATGTTACTGGGAGATATAAACATCTCTAGGATTATGACTCATGCTCACCTGGTTGAGGGTGATAAGTTTAGGGAAAAGGCTAAGGAGAATAAGAAGGCTAGGACAGGGAACTATGGCTATTCTCAGCAGAAATCAAGTGGTGGAAATTTCTCTCAAAGTCAACAAAAGTTTTTAGATCCAGCCTCTTCGTTAGCTACTGTTCCATCTTCCAAGAACAAGTATGACCAAAAGTTTAGGGCACCAGGATCTAAGGCTCATGTAAGTGTTTTAGACACAAAGACTTACCCTACTTGCCCTAAGTGTGGTAAAAACCGTCCGGGCGATTGTCTCGTAGGAAAAGAGGAATGCTTTGGGTTCGGTCTGTGTGGTCATAAGTATAGGGATTTTCCTTCTAGACAGGGTCAAGAGGGTGGAAATTATACAACTGAGTCTACAACTTTATCAGCACCAGCAAGTCGCCCAACTCAGCAAGGTAACCCATCTGGTATAGGTGGCGGTCAATGTTAGAACAAGTTGTATGCTCTTCAAGCTCGCCAGGATCAGGAAGGTTCTCGTGGTGTAGTCACTGGTACGTTACGAGTCTTTGACCTTGGTGTTTATGATTTGTTAGATCCAGGGGCTACTCTTTTCTTTGTAACTCCTTACAGAGTAGTCCAATTCAATGTCAGTCCAGAAACACTCTCAGAACCTTTCTCAGTCTCTACTCAAGACGGTGACCCAGTTATAGCTAGACAAGTATACAAAAATTTCCCTATCACAGTTCCTCTGAAAGTCACCCCAGCAGATCTTGTAGAGTTTGAAATGGTAGACTTCGATGTCATTCTAGGCATGGAATGGTTACATTCCTGTTATGCCTCAGTCCATAGTAGAACTAGGATTGTTCATTTCAGTTTCCAGACGAACCAATCTTATAATGTAAGGGTAGTAGCTTAGAGCCTATGGGTCGATTCATTTCTTACCTTAAGGCCAGAAAGATGATCTCTAAGGTTTATCTCTATCATCTAGTTTGGTTTAAGGATTCTAGCTCTAAAACCCCAATTCTTGAGTCAGTTCCAATAGTGAATGAGTTTCCGGAAGTGTTTCCATAAGATCTTCCCGGAGTTCTTCCCAAAAGGGAAATCAAATTTGGAATTGATCTCATTCCAGACACCTAACCTATTTCTATTCCTCCTTACAGATTTTTCTAGTAGAGCTTAAGGAATTGAAAGAGCAGTTGAAATACCTTCTAGATAAGGGATTCAATAGACCTAGTATTTCACCATGGGGTGCACCAGTGTTGTTAGTAAAGAAGAAAGATGGTTCTGTCAGAATTTTCATTGACTATAGACAGTTGAACAAGGTCACTATCAAGAATAAGTATCCATTCCCCAGGATTGATGAATTTTTTGACCAACTTCAGGGTGCTAGTCACTTCTCAAAGATAGACCCAGATCGGGTTATCATCACCTTAGATTCATAGATAGTGATATTCTGAAGACAGCCTTTAGAGCTCGGTATGGTCATTATGAATTTGTAGTTATGTCATTTGGACTAACCAATGCTCCTGCCACTTTCATGGATTTGATGACTTGAGTTCCTTAAGAATTATGATATGAGTGTGCATTACCACTCTCGTAAGGCGAATATAGTAGCAGATGCTCTTAGCAGATTATCTATGGGTAGTGTAGCCCATGTTGAGGAGGAAAGAAAGGAACTAGTGAAGGATGTTCATAGGCTTGCTCACTTAGGAGTTCGCCTCATGAGCATATCAGACAATGGTGTAACAGTTCAGAATGGGGCATAATCTTCTTTGTTAGTGGAGGTAGAGGAAAAGCAAGACAATAATCCGATCTTGCTTGAACTTAAGGGTGCAGTCCATAATCAGATAGTGGAGGTTTTCTCTAAAGGGGTAAATGGTGTACTTCTCTACCAGGGTAGTTTGTGTGTTCCTGATGTGGGCGAGTTGAGACACCATATTCTTGAAAAATCCCATAACTCAATATATTCTATTCATACAGGTTCCACTAAGATGTACCGCAATCTGCGGGAAGTCTATTGGTGGAATGGTATAATGAGGGATATAGAAAACTTTGTGAGTAAGTGCCCCAATTGCCAGCAAGTCAAGGTAGAACATCAGAAACCAGGGGGTATGACTTAAGAGATCGACATACCTACTTGGAAGTGGAAAGTGATCAATATAGATTTTACAAAGGGTTACCTCGTACTCACAGGCAGCATGACTCCATTTGGGTGATAATTGATATGATGATTGAGTCTTCTCGCTTTTTGGCAGTCAAGACTACAGATTCGGTAGAGGACTATGACAAGCTTTACATTTATGAAATTGTGAGGTTACATGGGGTACCTTTGTCTATCATCTCAGATAGAGGTCCTCAGTTTGCCTCTCATTTTTGGAAGTCATTTCAGAAGGGTCTTGGTACTCAAGTTAACCTTAGCACAGCATTTCATCTGCAGACGGATGGATAGGCAGAGCATACCATTCAGACCCTAGAGGATATGTTGAGAGATTGTGTGATCGATTTCAAGGGTAGTTGTGATGATAACCTTTCTCTGACTAAGTTCGCCTACAACAATAGCTATCATTCCAGCATTCAAATGACCCATTTTGAGGCTTTGTATGGACTTAGATGTAGATCTCCTATTTGTTGGTTTGAAGTAGGTGAAACAACTTTGATAGGGTAAGATTCAGTCCTTTATGCTATGAAGAAAGTGCAACTCATTAGAGATAGACTTAAGATAGACCAAAGTCATCAAAAATATTATGCAGATGTAAGGAGAAGGGAACTAGTTCCAGGTTAATGAGTGGGTTTTCCTAAAAGTGTAACCTATGAAAGGGGTGATGAGATTTGGCAAGAAAGGGAAGCTCAGTCCTAGGTATGTAGGCCCTTACAAGATCTTGAAAAGGATTGGCAAGGTGGTATATGAGTTAGACTTGCCAGCAGCAGTGCATCCGGTCTTCCTCATCTCGCTTTTGAAGAAGTGGGTGGGTGATCCAGCCTCGGTAGTGCCATTAGAGAGTATGGCGGTGAAAGATAGTCTTTCTTATTAGGATGTACTAGTTGAGATTATTGACCGTCAGGTTAAAAGGTTGAGAAACAAAGAAGTCATTTTAGTCAAGGTTTTGTAGAGAATTTAGTCCGTAGAGGGAGATACTTGGGAAGCAGAAGCATCCATGAAAGCCAAGTATCCTCATCTCTTGTATTCCGATTCCACTCAAGCTTGAGGTAATAGTTCCTCTTCAGTTTTTCAGTCATTCATGCGTGAATTCAGTCTTAGATCATGTTCCCTCAGACTGTACTTGTATTTTAGCGTATTTGCATGTTTTTGGAACTTAGTCCAGTCAGAAATTTAGTCCTTAGTGTTTAGTTGTAGGGATTGCATCTCTGTCCCTCTATTTCAGCTAGTTTAATCTTTATTCGATGATGAATAATCTCAAGGGGGATATAATATAACACCTCGTATCCAAAACAGACCAAAAATCAGCTTTTAAAACAAATCTACAGGTGCAATCGACGATCACTATCGATGGACCGTAGTTTGATCTACAACCCATACTGCGCATCCGTCGTTTGTTATTGAAACTCTCCCATGTTGCACCCCAGAAAAAAATTGACGAAGTGTCGATCCACGGACATACGTATGGTCCTTAAGTCAAACTACAGTCCGTAGTCTATGTCCGTCAATCAACACCCCATTCACCCAGCCTCTGACATGAACCACGATTGACCAATACGGTCCGTAGATGGACCTACGGACCGTAGGTATGACCTTAGGTGAAAATTAGCAGACAGTTAGGGGCAATATGTTGTTGGGTCAACTTCAAATGATCATAACTCTAAGCACAAGATTAATTAGGTGTACCATAACCAATGAAATGATAGATAATTAAATTAGCTTTACATAGCCACCGAGTTTACTAAAATCAAACCTCCGAGTAAAAAGTTATGCCCGTTTTAGTAAAGGCTTATCAAACAGACCCAACCTACGGACCCAAACGACGGGCCGTCGATTGAACGACAACCCGTCAGTCCAGGTCATAGTTTGGTCTGATAGCAATTAACTAAGGGGTCTTTGGGTCTTTTCTCACTTTGTTTAAACCCTAAGATACGTCGTTTTGACCCTAAATCATCAGATTTTAGTAGTTTAAGCCTAGAAACATAACTAAAACTTACCTAAGTCAAATCATTTAATCAAAACTTAGAAAATTAGAAGCAAGAAAGGAGAAAAAGGTCAAGAACCCTAGTTCAAGAATGCAGCAAGGTTCCATCTTTCCCATCCCCGAAATCTAAATATTTCTCCGTGGATTTCATCACCAGGTATGTTTGCATTTCAGTAGTTGGTCTCTTTGACCCATTGGGTCCCTAGTTTTAAGTCAGATTCTTGATTCCCATATCATGATTAGACCTAGGATTTCTAGAACTTCAAGAGAACTTCATAAATGAATTAGTTCTATGTTCAAAATCAATTTTCCATGTTATTACTCAGATTATTATGAATTTCAGAACCCTAGATATGTACTTCTTTAGTTCTTGAATTACGCATGCTAGGTAAAATATTTCAATTACTTCATATATATAAGACTCAGTTATTAATGCATCATTACCAGATTAATTGTTGCATTCCCAGTTTGCATGCTCAGTTTTGAGCTATCTATTATTTACAGAAACTCAGTCATAATTAATTAACTACATAATTCATTGGGAGTAGCATAATAGCGAGTTAAACTAGGGTTTAGCGTATCCAATTAGTCCCATAACTACTAACCAAGTAGGTTGTAAGTCTCCTCTGTGGGCATCAATTTAGTGAACACGCCAGCGTGCCTTTATTTCTTTGGCAGGGTATATTGGGTCCTCTCGATGGGGCATATACATCGGACTCCACATTTAGTTAATGTGGTATTATTATCGGTTATTAGTAGCTCCCAAAGTTCAGTAAAACTATATTGCATTGACCATTTATCAGTATATTAAGTATTCAGTTTCAACACGTTATAAATTGGTCATTGCATTTAATTATCTCAGCATTCAGAATCTATATCATGTTCATATTATATACTTGCTTTTGTGCTTGTTCAGTTACGTATTATTTAAGCTTTACTCTATCCTACATGCTCAGTACCTTTCAATTACTGACGAATACGTGCGCTACATATTCTCGTGATGTAGGTTTAGGTTCTCAGCATCCAGATCACGCTTAGATCGATTTCTGATATGCAGTTCAACAGAATCTGTGGTGAGTCCTCATTCTTTGAGGACAACAATCATGAATTTCATTCTAGTATTTTCGTCTTTAGTTTCAGTTTTTGCTAGACTTAGTTGGGTCCTGTCCCAGCATTTCTAATCAGTTAGAGTCTATTTTCAGACATAGTTAGTTTCAGCTTAGTATTGATTTAATAACTTCCTTGTATTAAACTCGTCAGTATTTCAAATATCTCAGTTATAGAATATGGGTATTCCCCATCTTTTCATTTTAAACTATTATTTAGCTTCCACATCAGTTATTTTCTTTAGCATGCTCATTGTCATGTCAGCAGGGTTAGCTTGGGATCACTTATGGTACTAGGTCCCATGTTCACGTCTAGGGGTAGCTCGAGGCGTGACAGGTTGAAAGCGGCATATAGTCGGCAAAATTCTTATGCCGACAATAGGAGAAAATAGCATGAATTTGAAAAGGGTGATAAAATGTATTTGAAAATTTCACCCATTAAAGGGGTAATGAGATTTTGCAAAAAGGGAAGTTGTGTCCTTGTTATGTGGGTCCCTATGAAATTTTGCAATGGGTTGGAAAGGTTGCATATGAGTTGAAACTACCTAGTGAAATAGCTTCTGTTCATCCGATTTTCCATGTCTCCATGCTTAAGAAGTGCATCGGTGTCCCCGAGTCCATTCTTCCTATTGAGGGTCTAGGTGTGAATCAGAACCTCTCCTATGAAGAGTGTCCGGTGCAAATTCTTGACCATCAAGTGAAGAAATTGAGGAACAAAAATGTGGCCTCCGTAAAGGTTTTATGTAGAAACCACCTACTTGAGGGAGAAACATGTGATTCCGAGGTCAACAGGAAGTTTCGTTACCCTCATCTCTTTGATAATTCAGGTTAGTTGTTCCTATTAATAATTACAATAATGAGTTAAATTGAATTTGATTTGTTTGGTAAAGATTTGCATTTTTATGGTAATGGTTTTTGCTAAAATAAAATTTCATGGAAAAATGCTCTTTTGCTTGTTTTGCACTTATTGTGTATTTGGTTTGTTGTTGCTTTTATGAAATTATATTGAGCGTGTTGATAGGTTGAATTTTTGCATATTGGATCCTTAATAATATGTTGAGCTCATGTTGTTGTGAGAAGGAAATTCCTCATGTTGTGATTTTGAGCTCTTATGTGTAGTAATTGAATTTTTGAATTGATATGTGTAAATGCCATGTTGTGATGATAAATTGAGTTGTAACTCATGTTGATTATGTATGTTGTTGGCTGTGCTGCTAGTATTGAGTCTATCCTTTCCTTCAAAATATTTTAGTGTCATTCGTGGACAAATATTCCTAAAGGGGAATAATGTAACACTCCGAAAGTCCAAAACCTAATCTACAGACTCACATGAGTGTCTAAGGTTTGTAACACTGTTTTAAGGTCAATAATAATGTATAAAAGTAATATAGGAAGTTTTAGAGTCAAAATGCCAAGGAACGTCCATGACGTCCACTACAAGAAAAACAGTCTCTAAGGAAGGGATAAATGGTCCCAGAAAGTCCAATTCTGGTCTCAAATAATTTTTTGGGACGGGAAAAGGCTGGTCGCCACCCTTCCTAAAATGCGTCATCGCTAAAGGTCAATTGGGACGGGTCGCTTTAACTCGTCGCTAAATGTTTTTAAAGACGGAATCAAAGCAGGTCGCCAAAACATTTTTAAAGACTAGATATCTCGTCCCAAATAGTAATTTTCTTTAAAAACTAGTAATTTTTTGTCTATAAATCCCTTTAGAGACTACCAACAAACTCGTCCTAGATTACTCTTTTGGGACGAGCAGCTACCTCGTCCTTGATTACTTTTTCTTGACGTGCAACCACGTCGTCCTAGAACGTTTTCCGCGAAAAGCAACATCTCGTCCTAGTTTAACCTTTAGGGACATGAAGTTGGCTCATCCTAGATTAAACTTTTAGAGACGAGAAACTATCTCGTCTTAAATGAACTTTCAGAGATGAGCAAAATTTGATTCTGGATGTTCATTTGACAAATGTATTATAAGTTCTACCAATAAATGTAAGATTTCTACATTAAACCTCCATAAAAAAAAAGGCTGATATTCATATAAAAATAGGTAAACATCCCATGGTGCATGTAAGTTCAATATCAGGTTAACAAAATAAAACTTAGCAAATTCACAATATCCTGAACTAGACTATGATTAGATGTTTCGCACAACTTTCCTAGCAAAATAATAACGGTCGTGTGCGTCTTGTAGCTGGCATCTTGAGTTGTAGCTTGAATCTTCAAAAAAGAACTATAAAGTACACCAAAGGCTATCCAGAAATATCCACAATCTGTAAGAGCATACGAAAATTGATTGAGAAAACATTGAGATGCACTCACAAGGAATTCAAATCTATAGCAGAAGCACAAATACAGTAACATGAGCTAGTACAAAGAAAGAAATTCTCCACCAAAAAGATTTATATTCTGTTTTAAAGGAAACAAGTTGTTGCGGAGGAACTCTTTCAGGAAGACACGAGCAGATTATTATTGTAGCATTATTGTAGCAGGGAAAACAAACAAGTGATCACTATTTTGTTCTTATCATTATTTGTTGTAGGATCCAAAGAATCTCAAACTGTGCCTGTAATTGTACGTGTAGAAAATGAAAAACAGAGTTAAAAAAGGAAATAATCTTTTAAACAATTCTAATGATACATGTTGTTTGACTGTTAAGGAATATATTTTTCAAACGTGTGCTTTTGTAGAAACTCTACACGGACAGGATGAGTCTAATAACTTAACTGTTGAAGTACCTATATATTTGCTAGCAAGGTAACATTAAAAATCAAGAAATTAGTTTATGTAGTGAAAACTTAGTTAAACTAGGAGAATACTAGGTTGCACAACAGAATAGCTTCGATCTAGCTATTATAATTCACCTAAAGGCTAAATCTCAATACGTATCGATTTTTCAATTTTTGACCGGAGAAGAAACAACAAAAACAGTAAAATAACTAGCCTGCACATCAGAATTAACTCCAATCTAACTGTTATAATTCACCTAAAGGCTAAAACTGAATGCGTATCTGTTTTCTATTTTATTACGGGGGAAGAAACAACACAAACAGTAAAATAACTAGCCCCGCACATCAGAATTAGCTTCAATCTAACTATTATAACTCCCCTAAAGTCTAAAACTGAATGTGTATCAGTTTTCCAATTTCTGACTTGAGAAAAAACAACACAAACAGTAAAACAACTTGGAACAGCGGAAGAATTTCACATGTGGTAGCTATTTCTACTGTTATAACTTCTATTGTTACACATTTCTCAAATTAAGTTTGCTCGAATTTTTTTCTGTTTTATCGATGAAATCAGCTCTATTCCAACATCTGTATCAAGATTCATAAGCAACATAGCATTATTGAATGTCTCATCTATATATGAACACCATGGAGATGTCCAATATCCAAGCCATTTTCCATTATCAATCCAACAAACAAAAAAAATTCCAATCTGTATAATGAATCATAACACAAAAACCTCTAGAAGTGAAGAAATTTCTTTATACACGGTCAATCATCTTATACTTGTAAGCATTACAGTAATATAAAAGTTCAGTCAAACACTAAATTCTTAAACGATTATCCGCAAATAGAGTTTGGTATATTTTTACTTACTAGGTCAGCATAAAAAGTCAGTGGTCATTCAAATGATAGTACTCTTCCAATTGCCCCAGGAGCGACAAATGAGTATCTGATAGTACTCTTCATTTATGATCCATCATCACTTTTAGTTTTCATATTAAACCTGCAAAAAGAGGCAAAAGTAGAAAATTTATAAGGAAACTTTATGAGTAATCAAGAATAGAAGTTTTTATAAGTTTTAATAACTAGAAGCACTTTCTCGCTGTCTTTATCAATCGTAAAAGGTAAACAATAGTTCACTTGTAATTCATAATAGATTTCTTGAGTTGACTACAACTACCTCTATATTCTGTCTGATCATTGTACTAATTGTTCATGAGGTGTGAGTTCCTCTGTTTAAAAGTAAATCATTGTTCTGTTTCTTTCGTAACAAACACTTCACTTGGGACTGATCCCCTACAGTTTTGGGATATTATCACACTAAAAACTTGCATACACTTCTAAAAAAATTGATCAGATGATCTGAGAGAAGAAGAATTATTCAAACAAATAGTGTAACTCGAAGCAAACAAATAAACAGAATAGGAAAAATTCATCTTTTAAAAGAGGAGGACGTCCTGATCAGTTTCGAACAAAGAAAAATAGTGATTCAGTTTCATGAGAGTGGAAGAATATATGGTTCAACTATTAGAACGTATCTTCTTTAAAAATCTCAAGTTTACAAAGTCTTGAAACCTACATGACACGATCACTGTTTCTTCCTACTACGTACAATATATAAGAGGTAATTTGCAAATGCCACCAACTATAAAACTGTTTTTTTTGTTTAAAAAAATGATCAACAACTATAACTAAAGCTACAAAAAGAGCTTATGCAAATGACCACCAACTATAAAACTGAATCTTTGTAAAAAATGATCAAACTCAAGAGGATATTACAAAAAAATAAGCTGATGCAAATGACGAGCAACTATAAAACTTAATTTTAAAAAAAAATGATCAACAACGATAACTCAAGAAACTATTACAATAAAGAGCTGATGCAAACGACCAGCAACTATAAAACTGAATCTTCTAATAAAAACAGCAGCAACTATAACTCAAACAAGAAGATCTATAACTCGAACAACATAAAAAAACAAATCGGCTTTATAGAAAGAAACAAAATAACTCGCAGAAGTGGATGCATACCTGAGGCTCGATTGAATAGAAGATATTTATTGAGTTTAGATCGCTGCTAGGCCTCTGCTTTCTATGTTATGAGAAAACACTGTTGAAACACTAAGACCTGGGCTTTCACTTGCTGCCATAGACAAACCTGTTCTTTCTTTGTTTTTTAAAAATACAAATTTTCAGTTGATAGTATACACTGAGATGTGTAAGTAAAGATCTCTTAGGAAAAATCTTTCTAAGGTTGTCTGATTCTCACAATGTGTTTTGAGAAATAAGGCGTCTTTTATTTTTTGTTTTCCTTTTTAGAATTTCAAACAAAGAAGAAGAGACAATTGCTAATGAATACAGTCCTTAAGAATTCACAAGAAAACAATTCTCAAACTTTCCATTCAAGTGTAGGAAGCTTGTGCGTCCAGCATTTGATAAGAACAACTGTAGAAGTGATTTAAATCGCCAACTTCCTTGTCAGACACTTGACACGGGCAATGATAAATCTTGAGAAAAACTATATATTCTCAGTAACTATAGTATGAAGATCTGGAAAAAGATAGATAGGATGAAAATTGAATAACGTAATGTTATATCATAGGGTCAGTATTGTGAGTGAATAATACAGAATAGTAGAGGAATTCAAAAAATGCCCATGTATTCGAAATGACATACTCTGAACTCATCAAAAGGATTAAAAGCAATTCGAGACAATTTAAAGGAAGAATTAACTAGAAAATGGGCGAGCATTGCAAAGGAGACTTCCTACACTGCCTGCGTGAGAACACCTACTGGGATAAGAGGTGAAGTACATAGTTTCTTTTTCTCAAAATCGTGTATGCTATATAATTAGAAGATTCATTAGATCAAACATGTTAAGTCTTAAGCTTGCTTTGGTGGTTAACACAGATTAACTACTTAAACAAAACTGGAATTATCAATCGTCGAGCATAAAACATAGTAATCACTATCTTTAATTCACTCGTCAAAGACTTCAAATACAAGTGAATCAGTAAAGTTGAAATATTTATAGATTCACGACCTGCAGCACATAAATAAAAGATAACAATTACTTGTGTTGTAGTATATATAAAATAATCAGTTTTGTTCTACAGATTGATAAAGACTTCAATATAAAGAATTTTTGTGTTTTATAATCATCAACAAATTAACTTTAGTTATAATTTGGACTCAATGAAATGAGATAATAGGGAAATTTTAGCAACAGATCAGTAAACAAGTAGAAGAGGAAGAGACATCATACTCGAAATTCGTAGTTGAGAGAAGAAAACAAAGAGGTTGCTGTAGCGAATACGTACAGAGAATTTGAGGCAGAGCTGAATAATCCTAGGTCGCTGTTGATCAAAATGAACATGCTTCTGTTAAAATGAGCAAAAGAATAGTAAACATGTAGAAGAAGAGACATCATACCTTAGATTCGCAGTTGTGCAAAGGAAATAAATATGTTCCTGCATAGAATACATACAAAGGATTAGAGGCAAAGCTGAATAACTCTAGGTCACTATTAACAACATGAAAACGAGATACTGTTGTTGAGTTGAGCGAAAGATCATCAGAAAACATGAAGACGAAGAGACATCATACCTTAGATTCACAATTGAGAGAACATTGCTGCTGAGAATACGTTCAGAAGATTTGAGGCAGAGGTGAATAGCCCTAAGTCGTACGTTGATAGAGATGAAAAGAGATACTTCTGGTCTTGAGAATAAGTTTTAGGGCAAAGTTTTGACCAATGGATTTCGAGAGAAAAAAGATCTTTTGTTAGATTTTTGGAAAATAGTGTTTCTTTTTGGCGCCTACTTTTCAGATTTTTTTTTGGCGTTTTAGTAAATTATTTAGCTATGTTTTGGCGCTCCTGCTAAATCTCACAATTACAATTGGGACGAGTTATTAGTTTTCTTAGGGACGAGATTTTTTACCTTCCCAATAACATATAACTTTTAGGACCAAAATATAATCTCGTCTCAATATATATACTTTTGTGATGGGAATTTTAACTCGTCCCTAAATGTTGGTCTTAACTGAACCTTTTTCTTGTAGTGGTCTCGAGACTAGTCCAAGAGATGCTAGTGCGCCTTAGCCTATTTCACCGGGTTTTAAGAGTAAAAAATTTATGAAATTCGGCAGGAAGGTGTTAAGAACGTATTAGAATAGGTTTAGAGTCAAAACGTTTGGGTACGACTCCCCAAAGACCACCCTAAGGGTCCTTGAGGAGGACCCTTCTATTATCGCTAAAGAGTTGTCATGAGGCAGTAAGCCACCGACGGTTGTAGGCGACGAGGCGTAGATCTATCAACAGGGCGTCGATTCCACCGTCAACCAACACATAGTAATTTTGACAAAAAGTCCAAAATGACAATGGTTGTGCAGGATGGTTGGGGGAAGGGGGCGTAGGTTGACCTACAGACCGTCGATCGTGGTCTCGTAGGTCCTGCCTGAGTTTTAACTTTTAAGTTTAAGTGACTTCATTTAACTAGTTAGTTGGTTAGTTAGTTAATTAAGGGTTAAGGGAGACCTAATTAAGTTAATTAAGGACTTATATAAAGACCTAAGCCTAATTAAACTAACCCAACTCCCACAATTCCCAAACTCAACTTTGCTCTTCCAGCTTCTCTCTACTTTCTCTCTCCCACTGAATACTCCATAGAATACCAAGGTCTAATGGTTCTAGGGCTTCAAGAAGATCACTTTTATCCATCAATCTTCTACAAACATCAAGGTATGGAACTCTTCACCTTTGGGATTCCTTTCCCAAAAGGATTCTTCCTAAAATTGGTTTTCAAAAAAGATGATTTCATATGAGTTTCTCCCTAATACGAATTTGATCTGCTAAATTGTATTGTTTTTTGTTATATTGGTTATTATGACTAGATTATGATATATTATTGATTAATTGAGTTGGTTCTTGATGATTATACCTTGTATGTGTTAGGGATGATGAAATTGACCAAATTCTCTAACCCTAGATTATGAATTGTTGATTGAATTGTTTAGGATGGTTATAATCGACTTAAACATTATGTTATATACTATTGTGTGATGATATTACACCCATTGTTTGGTGGAATTGGATGGTTGATGGTAAAACCTTGGATGATGGCTTGTGAAGGAGATTGGGAAAGTCTTTGTGATCTCAAACCTTTACTTCAATTATGGTGGCTTATACTCGATGATGAAGTTTAATTGAAGTATACCTTATGATTGAACTAAGTAGGTGTTGGTATGATTATGTAATTCAAATGTCTTAATTATGTGTATTGTGAGATTATGTTAAGATGTAATGATATAAGGTTGGTTATGAAGTACCTATGTGTCTACTATAATATGATGATGTTAAAGTCTTAATCTCACATGTGAGGGTTGTATTGAAATGATGTTCTCATGCAATTCCTATTGATCTAAAGACTATGACTATAAAAGTAGTAGTCTCCTATGACCTAAATTATGTTATGATTGTTAAAGAAAGACATTTTAAAAGGGACTCTAGCTTAGCATCGAGTGAACTAGTAGTGAGGAGTGTCCCTTCCAAAATAGGGAAGGTAGGTTCACTGTTATACTCATGAGATTGGAGACTATAATTCATGGTGCATAAAGAGGGTCCCAAGCACATATCCTAGTTCTTGAACTATGTTGCTCCCATAGGAATACTAGCTAGTGGATCCACATTGATGCTATGTTCATGTTTTCGTACTACCTTGGCAAGTATTCCATATTCTTTCGGTGTAGGGATCCATGACACCAGATTCCACATTAGCTCATGTGGTCTATGTCAGTTAAGGCATGATGTTCCCAAAAGTAAAATAAAGTAATATAGTGAACTCTAACTAGGATGACTTAAGGGGATTGACTTAGTCTAGGTAGGGGTATGGGAGTCTACCTATACATTGCATAGTTGGCCTTGAGGAAAGTCCTAAAAGGATGTTCTTGTGTTGTTATACTCTTATAAAGTGAATGATATGCATATTTTGACTTTACATGTTAATGATACTATATGATGTTGGTTTCACTTATGAACATGTTGTTGGTCTATATTGCTACTTATGATGATGGATACTTATGATGCTACGTTATGTGGAGTTAGACATTATTTATGATCCTTTGGTTGTTTTGCTAGGCTGAGTGGCGTTATGGGGCTTCACTTGACTATTGCACTAGTAAGCTTGCTAAGGGATTTTGAGTAAGGGTTTGGCTTGTATTGTAATGATATGAACTCTTGATCATGCTTTGATGTGATAACATGATATTGGAGTTGCTTTGGTTATGAGTTCTAACATGCTATATATATATGTTGACTTCACTTAACTTGATGATTTTGGTCTTGTGTTGAATATGCTTTTATCTTAAGGTATACATGATTATTGTCTTATATGTGTTCTTGATTATGCATAAGTCTTTTCAAAGTAACTTGGCATGGTTTTATCAAATGTCCTCTTTTAGCATGATTTCTATGTTGTGTGTGCATTTGTTTCCATACTTAGTACAAGTGATGTCCTAACCCCTATTTCTCCCCTTTCCCTCAAATATTTTAGGTTCTGGTCTTTGAAGGGTTCGTGGCCAATTTGCAAGAAGGCTTGGATCATTTCTCCAAGTGTGGGTATGTCCTCAAGATCAGAGAATGATGCCTTTTTCCTCATTCTACATATGTGACTTGTTATAGTCTAATGACATTCGTTTCACACTTATTGTTCAAGACATTGTTGTATGACCTATGTGACATTTATACATTTGTGTGAGGGCTATGCCCATATTATTGTATTTTGTTTAGATGGTTTTATATGAGACATCCCTATTAAGACTATATTATGTATTTTATATATATGTGACATAAAAGTAGAAGACATAGTAAGCTTCTTTTTGCGAGGAGTCTAAGTAAACTCCCTATGTATATATTATGTGTAAGCGAGATGTCTATGTAATCCTCATGTTGTAGATGTGGATGAAAAAGCTTTAATTTTTTGCACTTTTAACCTATGAATGTAATGATGAATGCTAAAGAGTCTAGTCTTTGTCCTTTCCGAGGAAAACGACGCCGGTTACGTCTAGGTGGTGCTCCTCAAATGTGACAGCCCTTTCCATAATTCCGACTCTTACGCCTTCACCACAACATGTCTATCTCCAAAAGATACAACACAAAGATGTTGATCTTGTTCTTATCGATCTTCACTCGGTTACACTTGTAGTAATTCTCCAAGTTCCATAAGAAATTCTCCACCTGTTATGCGTCACGGATGCCTTTGAACATAGGTGGCTTGGGAGCCTCGACCTATGCCTCCCTATCTCGTTCGAACGACGAAGATCCTCCAACTCCAATGACTTCCTTGACTGCTTTTATCTCGGCATTCATGGTATCGATCGTGCTCAATGCCTCCACGAGCCGACACTCCTAGGAAGTGATAATCTCTTTCATCTCACACTCGGCACACTGGTGTCCCTCCAACTCTTTGTGGACGTTTTAGGTCTCCTGAATTTTCCATTCCCTTGGTATTAAACCTCACTCTATTACCACATTCTCACATACTTAGTATTTTAATCTTTCACGATTTTGTAAGATCAAGTAAGCCCTTTGAAACTATGATCGTTAAGAGAATGAAAGGAAAGACTTAGAAATATTTGGAAGAACACTTTATATTGCTTGGAAGAATTCTTACAACTTTCTTGGAGGATTTACCATTGACTGGAACCTCTATTTATACTAACACCTAGGGGAAAAGTGTAATTTATAATTACTTTACAAGTTCCTAAATTATTTACACTTTGGTCACTTTCTAGAATTATCTACACTTTCTAGGGACTTCTAAAGCTTTCCTAGAAAATATCTAGTTCTTCTTCTAGAACTCTCCAAAGCCTTCTTGAAATATCTAAGGGATTCTAAAGTTTTTTATAAACCTCGCCAAAACACTAGACTCTTCCGTCCCTATTCGGCTGCAAAAGCTTACTGATAATTGGCAAGACATGACACTTGGATTTGAAACCCAAGTTGAACCTTGCTATCTTAAATTTAGTCGTAGGGAGTAAGGAAGAACTCATTAAGTCAATATGATTGTTTAACGTACCTTGATTCACTCTAATTGAAATTTTAAGTTTGAGTAGGAACCTTAAAAGTCTCTTCTTGAACTTTAGGATGAGTTCTTATTTTCTCTAGATATGGAGAAAGATTTGATGTTAGAATCTTATTAAGTATTCGTGATTAGAGATTGATTTTTGTAGGACTAATTTAGATACATGAGAGTAACATACGCCGGTATTAAAGATGCAGGAGATGGGATAATTTGAGGGAAATTAAGCCCTAGGTCATTCAAGATGAATTCTATAATGACCCACCGTCTTAACTTAATAAATAGAGCATTTTAAAATCTAGATTCTAAAAAATTTTCTTGGCACGGTGCACCCATGCTACAGGCTGTTGGGAAAATAGTCTAGCGTGGTGCGCCCACGCTACTAGGCATGCGAGGCACACAGTCAGTTTGACATCTCTCCAGTAAATTGCAAATAAATTTTTACTCAAGATTCGGGAAAACGAGCGTTACGTGAGATTGGAAAGAATATTTTTTACCTTTAATTTGATAGGTCATGGGTCATCTGAATTTTACTTTTCTTAGAGGCATGGTTATTTGAAGTAGACCCTGTTAGTATGATAAATAACTAAATGATTGTATATATTAACGTAATTATATAGTGATATAAATTAGCGTGATCATATACATGTGTTGTAGTATCAAAGAAATAAATATTGTGATAGAATAAATGATTTGGAGGATAGCAAGACAGATTTAGATGGATAGAATAACACATTTGTAGGGATACAATAACTGATCTTTAGAGATAGGAATGACGGATCTTTAGGGATGTATAATCTTTATTCTCAATATAACTGAAAGACTCTCACTTTGAGAGGCATTCACCAGTAAATTGACATATTACTAGAGTCTTCTTGGATGTCATGTTTCATTGAGTCAGTTGTGGTTCCTTGTAAAATATTTTTTGGAAAATCTTGGTTTTTTTTACTGTTCATCGACAATTAGTCTTACAATTGTTTTGGTCATTATAGTTGCTTTTTAGAGTCTTTATAGTTTCCATAGCTATCAAAAGCATGAATTCACATCATTTTGAATCCTTCAGTGTTCGTTTCACTAGAAAAAATATTCTTCTAGGGAGTTTCAATTTGAGTTATTTGTCATCGGCAAATAACTATGAGGTTATACAGATGGAAGTGATCCTACTCCTATTGATACAACAAAGCTTGTTGAATGGAAGATTAAAGATGCTTGGTTGATGACAATATCTTAGGGTCAATTGAACATATGATTGTTCTTAATCTCAAGTCGTACAAGACAGCTAAGGTCATATGAAATTACTTGCAAAAGTTTTATAACCAAGATAATAGCGAAAGATTCTTTCAGTTAGAGTATGAAATTACTAATTTATTTGAATGAAGTCTTTTTGTTCAAGATTATTATTTTGAATTTAAGACCATATGGGCTCCGACTTTGAGAGTGTTCTGAGTAAGGCAAAATCTCTATTAGTTATTCTGACAGTTCATGAGTAAAGCAAGCGAGACCATTTTTTGATGAAATTATGTCTCCGACTTTGAGAGTGTTCTCTCTAACATGATGAGTCGTGACCCGTTTCCCTCATTATAAATTTACTTTAGGGAATTACTTCGTGAAGAGCAACGTCTTGTCACACAAAATACTTTCAAGAAAGAAAATGATGTGATTGTTGCATTTGTGGCTCAAGGTAAGGTAAAGGGTTGAAATATGAGTTGAACTCAATGGTACAGTTTCAAGGAATATTGTGATATTGCTAGCAATTATACTAAGAAGTTCTGTAATTATTGTAAACAACAAGGACACATTATCAAAGAGTGACCAACGCACCCTAAAAATAGTAGGGTCAATACTTTCCAAGCTAGGTTAAATTTTTCAACTAATGATAACTCATCTTCTCGAAAAGTTATTACTATGTAAATGGGACAACGATTGATCATGTCAGCCTTTTCAGCATTGAGATTACAAGGTTATGATGTTACATATGATTTTTGGATTGTTGATTCAGGTGCTTCCAATCATATCACAAACTCAACGAGCATCCTAAAAAATGTTCATAAGTATCAAGGTCCCTCAAAAGTACAGATTGTCAATGGTATTAATTTACCCATTACCAAGGTTGGGGACATTACTCCAACTTTTAAGAATGTTTTTGTTTCACCAAATCTCTCAACTAGTCTTATTTCAGTTGGACAATTGGTAGATAGCAATTGTGATGTGAATTTTTCTCGTAATGGTTGTCTTTTGCAGAACCAGGTGTCGGGAACGATAATTGCAAACGGGCCTAAAGTTGGATGATTGTTTGCTATTAACTTTTCCATTCTCATGTTTTATCTTTTGCTTGTTCTTCTACTTATAGTAAGACTGAGGTTTGGCATAAGCGTCTAGGACATCAAAATTCTGTTGTGTTGTCTCATTTATCAAATTCTGGTTTATTGGGAAATAAAAATCAATTTTCAGGAACTTCCATTGATTGTTCTACTTGTAAATTAGGCAAAAGTAAAACTCTTCCTTTTTCTAATTTTGGTAGTAATGATATAAAGTGTTTTGATGTCATTCATAGTGATGTTTGGGGCATTTCACCAATTATTTCTCATGCTCAGTTAAAATACTTTTTGACTTCCGTAGAAAATTATTGTCGGTTTACATGGGTGTATTTTCTTCGATCCAAATATGAGGAATTTTGCATGTTCAAGAAATTTTTGTCTTACATTGAGACTCAATTTTCTACATTCATCAAATTATTAAGATCTGATTCTGGTGGAGAATATGTCTTATGAATTCAAAAAATTCTTTCTGTACAAAGGAATTGTCTCACAACACTCTTGCCCATATACACCATAAATAAATGGAGTTGTTGAACGAAAAAATCTCCATCGTTTAGATGTCACTTGTACTTTATTGATTGAATCCTCTGTACCATCTAAATATTGGGTGGTAGTTTTGTCTACTGCTTTCTATTTAATTAATAGATTTCCATATATTTTATTTTTATCACAAAAATCCTAACTATGGTGAATTTTTTTACATTTGGTTGTGTTTGTTTTGTGCATTTGCCTCCTTTGTAGCGCAATAAAGTTTCTATACAGTCTACTAAATGTTATTTTATAGGTTATAGTACTTCAAAAAAAGGTTTTATTTGTTATGATCCATGTTTTAACAAATTTCATATTTCTAAAAATATTTTTTTCTTTGAGAATCAGTATTTTGTTTCTATAATTGTAGTTTCATTTTCTGCTTATCCTCTTCTTCATAATTTTGAGGATTTATCATCTTCTTTTAAGAGGTTCAAACCTGGATTTGTGTATAAATTATGTCGGCCAAACTTATCCTATCCTGACACTGATACGCCGCCTGAAACTTAACTACAACTAGAATCTGTGAATTCTTCAAGATCTGGTCCTCTTGATCCTACTCGTCGATCTACCAGAGTATCTCGCACTCCCAATTGGAATGACTTTTTCTGTACTTTATCCAACATATCTGTTATCTTATTACTCACAAGCTTCCAAGAATGAATGTTGGCAAAAAGCAATGGAGGAAGAACTTTTGGCTCTTAGAGAAAATGATACATCAGATATTTTTTCATGTCCTTCAAATGTCCGTCCTATTTGTTGTAAATGGGTTTATCTAATGAAACTTCATTCTGATTGATCTTTTGATCGGCACAAAGAGCGATTGGTTATTCTTGGTAACCGGCAAAAGTATGGAGTTGACTATGAGGAGACTTTTACACCCGTAGCAAAAATGACTACAGTGCTAACTATTATTTCCATTGTTGCTTCACAAAACTGGTTTGTTTATCAAATGGATGTCAATTTTTTTTTCTCTATGGTGATCTAAAGAAGATATTTATATGAAACATCCACCTGGTTTCTTCTCATCGCCTACATAAGATGTATGCAAGTTGAAGTCGTCTTTGTATGGATTAAAACAAGTTTCAAGATCTTTGTTTGATAAGTTTCCGTTTACTTTGCTACACTTTTCTTTTGAGTAAAGCAAATTTGACTCATCTTTGTTTCTTCGAAAACATCTACAGGTTGTGTTCTTCTTTTGGTGTATATAGATGACATTATTATCACATGAACCAATTCTTCACTAATCACTTAACTCCAACAAAAACTTCAAGATTCATTTCATATGAAAGATCTTGGCACTCTTACTTATTTTTTGGATTTGGAAGTTCAGAATGTTGCTTGAGTTGTGTTTCTAAACCTGTGCAAATATACACAGGATTTGATTTCTTTGACTGGTCTTCATTCCTCCTCTGTATATACGCCATTGGAATTGAATGTGAAGTATCGTCGTGAGGA
Organism: Solanum sitiens; assembly: GCA_016801875.1. Taxonomy (NCBI): domain Eukaryota; kingdom Viridiplantae; phylum Streptophyta; class Magnoliopsida; order Solanales; family Solanaceae; genus Solanum; species Solanum sitiens. The sequence goes on along the minus strand of JABWTJ010001407.1, from coordinate 4,991 downwards.
AGGTGTTCTTCTTCCTGATCCATCTATATTTCGACAACTAGTTGGGAGTCTAAATTACATTACTATTACTAGGCTTGATTTCTCTTTTGCAGTTCAACAAGTTAGTCAATTTATGCAAGCTCCCCATCATCTCCACTTGGTCGTTGGTTCTCGCATTCGTCTTAATGCATTTAGTGATTGCGATTGGGCAGTATACCCTGACTTGTCGTTCAGTCTCTGGTTGGTGCATGTTTCTTGGAGAGTCATTGATATCTTGGAAGAGTAAAAAGCAAGATCATGTGTCAAAATCATCAACAGAGGCTGAATACCGATCCATGTCTACTTCTTGCTCTAAGTTTGTATTGCTTTGTGGATTAATTGTTGAGATTTAATTTCCTCAATCACATCCTACTCCTCTCCACGCTGACAATACAAGTATTATTCAGATTGCTACTAATCTCGCTTTTCATGAGAGGACCAAACACATCGAAGTGGATTATCATTATATACGAGAAGTTGTAGATAAAGGAGTCATTAATCTTCCACATGTGTCCAGTTCTCTTCAAATAGCTGACTCGTTTGCAAAATCCAAGGCACGACAATGCCATCAGTTTCTAGTAGGCAAATTGAATCTTCTTGATCCACTAACATCAATTTGAGGGGGAATGTTAGCATGATAGATAACTAAATGATTGTATATATTAATGTAATTATATAGTTATATACATGATTATATACATCTGTTGTACAATCAAAAGAATAAATATTGTGATAGAATAGCTGATTTGGAGGGATAGCAAGGTTGATTTAGAGGGATTGAATAGAAAATTTGTAGGGATAGAATAGCTGATCTTTGAGGATAGGAATGACAGATCTTTATAGATGAGTAATCTTTATTCTCTCTATATAATGGAAAGACTCCCTCGCTTTGAGAGGCATTAAACACAAAATTGATAGACCCTTGTATGAAGTTATGTGAAAATATAGCTGATAGAAATGCTTTGAACCTTGTTTGGTGTTGAAGATTGCTTACGACCCTAAACCATATATGATATACTTACTAAACTTTCTAAATTATCGTAACATATATGCACAAATTAGTATTATTCATCGGGTTTGTACCTATACACATACATAGGATGATTTGAATCTTTTATTAGAAGTTGTTGGACGTTACGTAGATTGTCCCACATTTTTTGGGTACTCAAAGATTTGTGTAAGAAAATGGAAAACACTTCAATTATTGGCTGAAAGCAAATGAAAAGTCCTATGATATTTTCTTGACGTGACACATCTCCCTCAACTTTTAATGCTCGGAGTATGTGTCTTCTGGTGATTGGTTAAAAACCATGACAGACTATCAAGGTAATGCTAACATTTCTTTTCAAAAGTCTATAGATCTTCTTCAATTTACTTCCTTTAAACCTTCTTCTTAGAACTTTGTTGTCATTCTTCCGAGTTTCATGTTTTACCACAGTTTCATCAAAGATTACTACCTTAATTATACTTTGACATAATTTCTCTAGAATCCACGACATAATTACAGCTTAATATGGGAGGGTGGGGGGACAAAGTCGACAATAGTAATTTGAAGGCCTAAATCACAATTTAGGACGAGGATCATTGTTGGATAATGAAGATGTTGGGTGAATCTTTTTACAAATTACCCATGAATTTTTACAAATGATCCTATTTAGATTTTATCCTAAAATATTAACCCTCTTAAGTTTTAATCTAAAAATTATTTTAGTTCTGTATAAATGGAAACATTTATTTATGTGAATTGTTACTTGTCATATCTTTTTAAATAAAAAACGTAACATCTCCTAACTTTAAGTAACTAAGAATAAGTTAAGAAACCAAGAATAATCAATTATGGGAATAAGTAGGGAAATCTGGAAAATTTCCAGCTTTCGAAAGTGAGTTTTGGTCATTTTCAAACGGTCATAACTTCTAGCTCAAGAGAAGTTTGGGTGAGTTTTTTATATGGTTGGAAATCCCTTGGGAAGATCTTTCCAACTCCACCGAGTTTGCAGAAATCTGTTGTCGTATGAGAGAGATATGTCTTCCGGAAGTTGAGATGTTGGACTGAGGAATGTCCAATCCGGATTTTAGCAAGTGTAAAGTTGTCTTTTCACCCTAGCATTTTATAATTTATTTTAAGGTTATATTAGGGGTTCAGTTTTCGAGAAATTAAGAATGCTAAGGGCTAGGGAGAAATGAGAAAAGAAGAGGAAGATCAACAATTGTCCAAGATCGTATGGATTTCATCGGGGGTGATCCCTATCGAGGTTTATGAGATCACTGTGTTTGTTCCCCCCCCCCCCCCCCACGCACTAATATGTTTGATTCAACAAGTTTCATTTAGCTTGAATGATAAATCTTGAAGTTCTTGATAAATAAATTTTAAATTCTTGTTGGTTGAATTGTAGTTGATCACTAGTAGATTTGATTCATGTTTCCGAACTGTTTTGGGGTATAATATATTGGGTAATGAGGTATTTAGTGATCCTAAGTGTTTGGGGGAAGATCCATGGGAGTTTACAAGGCTTAGAGTTGAAAATCAAAGAAGAAAAGTCGGAAATCCCGTCTGACAACCCCTGGGGCGCCGCTCCTGCCAGAGCCTGTCAAGAGGGTTTGTTTGATAGGCCATGGAATGCCACGCCAGCTAGAGTACCTCAGACCAGAGTCTGTCCGTCAGGCTCAGGCACTTCATGTCTTTGAGAGCGCCAAGGTCATCTGGCGACCCCGTTCTTTCCCTATCTTTTCGTACTAGTTCCTAAGTGTTTTACCAATCATTTCTAGTTGATTACAGTACTCTAAAGTACATCGAAATCTCATGAAATCATCCAAAAAAGTGAGATCATTATCCTTGAATCCATAATCTAATTCAAGCTAAATTAGAATCAAGGTTATGAATGTTAAGAAGTCAAGTGCAAAGCTATGAAGTGAGTTGAAGTAAAGCTTTTGAAAGTTCTTGGAGTCTTACTTAAACGCAGTTTTAAGGATCAAGTTTGATTTAAAGAAAAGAGTAAAGGTTGAGTTCATTTCTCAAAAGGTATAAGGGAACTAAGTATTCCCCTAGGATGTTTATAAATATTTTTACATTTAAGTCCAGAGGAACTAAGAGTTCAAAAAGAGTTTTTGAATAAAAAGGGGAACATTGATTCCAAGTGGAGCTTTTTAAAGCTAAAGGGGTTGAGCAAATTATCTCAACTCAGAGGAAAGAAGATATTTTAAAAGCATAAGCTAAAGTATATTTTAGGAGTCGTATTGAGAACTGATGTGGGGATGAGAGTTTAGATTAATTCAAGTCTCCATGTAAACTATGTAGTAATCATGGGTATTAACATGTCATACTTTTTAGATGATCACGTAAGTTATCTAGTGGATCCACTTAGTTCAGGATATCTTATACGACAACAAAGTATAGGACAGTTCTGGCAGTGTGGGAGAGACGTTGTATCACCACTTAGGCTCATAGTGGTGGTTGTCGGTTAGATATACTCCCACAAAAATTATATTAATTTCATATATAAGAAAAGTTGAGTTTATTATTGACTTATTTTTAATGAACTAAGTGTTTACACTATTTTACCAGTTATATATATATTGCATATGTCTTTATTGATTTATATTGAGTTGTTATCTTGTGAGTCAAGCAGAGCCAATGTAAGTTCATCCTTAATCAATTTCATGTTTTATAGATGTGTTTAGCATTCAAACTCGCATACTCGTATATTTAATATACTAATGACAGTTGGCCTGCATCATCTTATGATGCTAAACCAGGTAACCACGATTAGCACGCAGCGCTTCGATGATCTTTTTCGAGCTCTAGAGTCAGTGGTGAGCCTCCTTGCATTCTGGAGGACATCCTTTTCATTTCCTTTACTAGTTTATTTCATTAGGATGTTTTGGGGTCTATTCCAACATCCATCTCAGTCAGTTTAGAGGCTTCATAGACAGCTAGTAGTTCAGTAGTCTTTAATTTTCATTCTTATTTTAAAGACTTGAGTTGACATTTCGGACAGTTTGAATGTTTAAACTTTTAAAACATTCCAGATAGTATAAATATGTAGTTTAGTTAAGTTCTCTTCATTCTTAAGTGTGGTTGTTGTCTTCTGCTAGACAGACCAAGGGTTTGCTCAAGGCCAACAATGGTCATTGAGTGCCGGCCACGTCTAGTGTGTAGGCTCCGGGTGTGACAAACATGGCATCAGAGCCCAAAGTTCAAGAGTCATAGGGAGTCTATGAAGCCATGTCCGTAGAGTCTGAGTCATCGGTTTGAAGCGCCCCACATATATGATTAGAAGGCTACAACATTCAGGAAAATCTCACTTCTTTCATATTCCTTTTCATGCGTTAGAGTTTATCTCTAAAAGTCTCTCTCTGATTCGTGCATACACATATTTTCATATTTATCATGCCTCCACGAAGAGTCGTTAGAGGTCGACCATCCAGAAGAAATGTTGAAGAACAAGAAGTCCCTAATTCTCCGAATGTGAAACCCCAAGGAAAGGTTACCAACACAAAATTCCGGGAAGCTATCCGAATGTTAAGTCAAGTAGTAACCAACCAAGTCGGGCAATAGAGAGAAGCTCGACAAGAAGGGGCTTACACCTCGACGGTTCATGAGTTTCTGAGAATGAATCCTCCTAGCTTCACCGGATCAAGCACTACTAAGTATCCAGAAAACTTTGTGGAAGAGTTGAAGAAAGTATTTGACGTAATGCATGTGGTTGATGTGGAGAGGGTTGAATTAGTTGCATACCAACTTAAGAGTTTGGCTGGAACTTGGTTCGAGCAATGGAAGGAAGGTAAAGATGAGAATGCACCACATCGAGGTTGGGCTTGCTTTGAATAAACCTTCTTGGGGAGGTTATTTCCCCGAGAACTGAAGGAAGCGAAGGTATGAGAGTTCCTCACATTGAAACAAGACTCCATGAGTGTTCAAGAGTGTTGGTTGAAGTTCACCCAAATGTCTCGCTATGCTCCAGATATGCTGAAGG
>JABWTJ010000141.1:1720116-1784768 GCA_016801875.1 Solanum sitiens | reverse complement strand
AACTAGCCTCAAGTCATACTTGTTCCATGTATGGATAGTATCCCATACTACTACCCACACTAAGTACTTCTACTGACTACCATGAAGGTTCAATAGTTGGAGACTAATCTCTCTATTATATATACCATTTTCAAGGCTAACAATGAATAACCCTGTAATAGGCTAAACCATGCTATCATCTTTCTAACATAACAAGGTTAAGCTAAGATAACTACCTTGGAAGGCACAATAACATGTAAGCCCAAGCTATTGTAAGGAAGGTATAAGTGTCTCATCCTAACTACCATGAAATAGTCCTAATACAACAAAGACATGTTCCCCTTACAGTTGTGCTAGAATACTAATGCAAACTATCCATAGGGGAGTATGATTCTCAACCCTAAGCTATCTTTGAGAGATTATGAGTCCTCAATCCCAAGAAACCTTGACTTAAATAATTCAAGATATCCTTTAAATGCATCAAGCTATCCTTAGGAGAGTATGGATCCTCAATCCTAAGCTACCCTTAAGAGAGCATAAGTCCCCTATACCAAAGCTACTGTGAAATGTTCTTGGCAAAACCAAGTCTATCTAACATGAAATGCATCTAACAATGCTAGTTCAATCTATCCATAGGAGAGTATAAATCCTCAATCCTAGTCTACCATGACTAATTCATGCTACCCTTGACATGCACCCCACAATGCTAAGCCAAGCTATCCTTAAGAGAGTGTAAATCCAAAATCCCAAGCTATCCTATCTTGGAATTATCTTACAAAGTGAAGCTACACATGAAGGGATCATATGTCACAAATTCAAGATCCTCTAATCTAACAATCTTTGGTTCATTTTAGGTTACTAAGTCAAACTAGAATCCTTCTATCAGAGAACTTGATTCTCTTAGATTGTTCATGTTAAAGTGAATAAGAGAAAGAGAATACTCAATAAAGATCACCTCATATTGACTTTACCCCAAATCCCTAACGATGATGACTACAATCCCTACTTTTAAGACTAACTTCATTCTATCATGATCCACGTCTAGATTACAAGTTATTCAATCACATTGTTTATTAGAAGGTAATTCTAGTCATACTTGATCATAAAAGTTAATTTCTAGCTTTAAAAGTCAAGATCATTAATATTCAATAAAGTCTAGTTCAATTCATGATTAGATAATCCTAACTATGATTAGTTAGAAAGACATTCAACTAGGAAGATCACTTTAGAACCTTCAACTTTGCTAATGGAATAAACCCACAATGATCACATTCAGAAATTAAATTTAGGGTTCATAATAGAATTCACATTATTTATTATCATAACCTTAAACAAATCTGATTGAATCATAACTGGATGCTATCAACTAGATTGTAATCACATACAAACCCTACCCACAATGCAATCACAACCCTAGATAGAATTAGGTTTTTGAGTTCACAATTTGGGGGAAACTATAGGGGTTCTATGGGTGGAAGATCCCAATAAATGAATAATCTTAACATTCCTTCAATCAATGCCCTAAAAAGCTTGAATCAATGGTGAAATCGACCTAGAAGCTTCCTCTCTTCTTCTTCTTTTCTTTGATCCTAGAGAGAGAATATTTGGAGAGTAATTTGAGAGTTCTAAGATGAATGAGTTAAATTGATTAGATTAGGTTCTATTCACTATTTATATGAGGTTAATTAGCTAACTAATCCCCCTCCTAACACCTAGACTAATTACTAAACTAACCCTCAACTCATCACTTAAAACTAAACTACCAAAAACTGGAAGCATCCACGATTCCCCATCCACGGACCGGGGATGGGTCTAATGGATGTGGTTTGGGTCCGTAATTTGGACCTGGGGCTCAGAAGTTTCAGGGTATAGTAGGCCCTGACCTATGAATATGACCTATGGGGCGTAGGTTTATCTAAGGGGCGTGAATCAAGCTATTTTAACAGCTTTTTAGGGAGTGTTGTGGTCCTCCTCAAGGACCGCTTGGGTGGTCCTTGGGGGGTCCTACACATATGTTAAACCCCTAAACATGTCATTTTGAGTACGGGAATCATTTATCTGGATTTTAACCCTCATACGACACTCCAAAACTCCACTACAAGACTCTACAACACACTAGTTCAACTCACAAAAATATGGGGTGTTACAATTGTGGGTTTACCTTGCACCCGAAAGAAAAATGATTCTATTTGGGTCATTATATATCGGATGAAAAAATCAGCCCAGTGTATGCCCATCAAGGTTTCTCATTCGGCGGAAGACTAGGCCAAATTGTATACAAGAGAGATAGTAAAGTTGCATGGGATTCCTTTATCTATTATTTCGGATCGAGATACTCAATTTACTTCATACTTTTAGAAGTCTTTCAAAAAATGGGTTGGTAGTAAGGTTAAGATTAGCACGGATTTTCATCCCCAAAACGATGTGAAAGAAGAGCGTACCATCAAAACATTAGAAGATATGTTGAGGGCATGTGTGATATATTTCAAGGGTAATTGGGGTGACCATTAGTAGAGTTTGCCTAAAATAATATTTATCACTCAAATATAGGTATGCCTCCCTTTGAAACCTTGTATAGTAGGAGATATAGGTCTATGGTTGGTTGTTTTAGGGTAGGTTAAATTGCTCGTATTGGTCCTGAATTAATTTATTAATCTATCGAGAAAGTTTGGTTCATTAGGGAGAGTTTGAGAATGGTTCAAAGTATAATAACGTCTTATTCCTATGTGAGAAGAAGGGATTTACAATTTGAAGTTAATCATTGGGTCTATTTTAAAATCTTACCAATAATGGGTGTGATGAATTTTGCAAGAAAGGGAAACTTAGTAACCAATATGTAGGCCGTATCAATTTTTGAAACTTATTGAGAAGGTTGCCTATGAGTTGAATTTATCAAATGAGTTGGCTCTGGTTCATCTGGTATTTCATGTTGCTATGCTTAGAAAATGTATTGGAGATCCTAAGTCCATTATTCCCTTAGAAGGGTTGGGAGTTTATGAAAGTCATTCATATGAACAAGTTCCGGTAGAGAGCCTCGACCGGGAAAGGAAGAGATAAAGAAAACAAGGAAGTATCTTCCGTGAAGGTTTAATGGAGAAACAATTTAGTTGAGGGTGCAACCTTGGAGGCCGAGGCCGATATGAAGTCTTGATATCTGATTGACATTTTGAGGACACTTCTTCTAATTCCAAGTGTCAATAATCGCTAGTCAGTACAAAACCCAACTAAATGAGATTGGGTAGAATCTCACGGGAAGCGGTATGTGTTTGAGAATTACTTAGGATGTATGAATATGGTCAAATTAGCCATAGGAATAGACATAATCAAATAAAAAATAATACAAATCACGGGGTGATACAAATGTAAAATAAAGAGGTTTTGGTTGTAATTATCAACTACAAACAGCGAAAATAAATACAAAATAACAATAATGAGACGGGTTCTTGGGATGTAATTCAATTATAGGCGGGAAAATACATCAAATCCCCCCTGAACTTTGTAGCAAACCTTACTTTAGTTTTAACTAAACGGGCGTTTAAGTACCCCCTTAACAATTCTTAACTTATTAAATACCACCCTAAGAGTTGACATGGCAAAGTGAGTGTACTCACTCTCCTCAAAGAGCGTGAAATAATAATAATAAAAAAATTGAAAGGTAAAATCATACTCATGAGCATTTATTTTTTGGTCAATATATAACTAATAATATCTAAAGTTTTTTTTTTCAAGTTAAAGTTAATAAAATGTGAAATTTCTTGTTTAGAAGTAAACAATATTAATTTGTGGGTTCAATTTTTTTTAAAAAAATATTTAATCTTTTTGTTTTCTTTTTATTTCGTTGTCTTTTCCGAATGTCTTCTTCCTCCATTGAAGCGCTCCCTATACCTTTCTTCTTCCATATTAATAATGTTCCTTCATATTCATCCTTCACCTCACCCGCCCTTCATTAATTACAAAATCCAACATCTTATTCATATTATTGAATGTAAACTTATTTGAATTTTAAGTAACCCATTATAAATTCTATTAGTTGTGATGTTAAAAATGTGCGTCTATAAACTTTCTTACACAATCTTTATTTTTCATTTAAGTAGTTAAGAATAAAATAACTTTCAAAAAATATTATCCTCCAAGGGGCAAATTTGTAAGAGAGAGACGGTTCGAGGAAGAAAAAGTAAGTATGCTATTTTTTTAAAAAAAATTATTGAATGTTGAAGAATAAAAGAACTATGGAAGGCTGAACTTTTGAAAAAAAGAAGAAGCTAGTGAAGTTGAAAATGGTGAAAAATCAAGAAAGAAGAAAGAGAGGTGGGGGGGGGGGGGGGGGGGGGGGGGGTAGGAGAGAAGGGGTGGAAGAAAATGTGACAGATTTGATTTTAAAATGCATTTTTTATAAATTGATTATTTTAATGAGTTTTAAAAAAATGTATAAGAAAAAAAGTGAATAAGCAATAAAAAGATTGAAAATTAATAATGTGGTGCTTACATGGCTATTATGTGGCAGGTGAGAGTGGTGTTCTACTCTAGGGGATTGTATTTAATACACTTCAAAGATGTTAAGGGGAGTAATTTAACGCCCATATAGTTCAAGTGCTAAAGTAAGTTATGCAACCAAGTTCTGTTTTTTTTTTATATGTATTTTCTCATTATAGGCTAATATATACAAATAGAAAAATGCAACTATTATGAAATAACAGTATATTAGTGAGTAAGTTAAGCTATGGAGGAGATAAATTTTCTCTCAAATAAATTACTCTGAATCAAGTTGATTTCTCTCGAACATCAACAATGAAGTAAAATAAGACCAACCCATACCATAATCCATTCACTCTCTCTCGATGAATGTGCGGGATTTAGTTTAGGGTTCACTCTCTCGAACTAAGCCCATGTCAACCCAATACCCACCGTTGATAATTCCATGATTTGGACTCATTTATGGCTCTATTTTGATAGGTTTAGTGTCCTTAAATGCATATTTTATCTCAAAAACTGATAAAATACCTTGAGTTTCAGGTATATAACTTAATGAAAAAGCATTGACATAATCAAGCTAAAAGGAACAAAGGCAGCTAAAAGGAGGAACAAGTGAAGAATTGAGGATCGTCGAACCCATTTGGCGTATCGCCAAAAGGTATCATCCTCGACTATTATTCCGATGAGATGAGCCCTTAAGAAAAGAATCAAATCGCCGGAGTAAAGGAGAAGTCAGCGTGTTACCGAGTAGTTCTTTGAAGCAGTACTGTGTCACCTAATGATAAAAAACGAAGACGTTGTAGGCTAGCACAAGACGACGATGAAGCTACCAAAGGGCGGATCGCCGAGTTAATCAACAATCTCGACTAACTGTGTCGAGTGGTCCTTCGCAGCACATCTTTTTGAAAACTATCATTATATTATTACATTTAGCTCAATATCATTTTTCATTGTAATGAACATCAAATTTTCAGACTTTGCTTTTATTTTTGAGTTCTAAGTTTGGAGAGGGTTTCAACTCCAAGAATATAGACTTGGGTCTTGTGGATTCTTCACTCTTGACTTGTTTTGAGACTTAAATCTTCATACCCATTTGAATGTAAACTCATTTTGGTATAAATTCCTATCTGTTATACATCTCTAGCTAAAACCCCAATTCTTAGGGTGTAATTTTGTGAATATGGCTTAGATTATCTGTTGGGTCTTGCTTGTTGATGGTTTATTTGTTATTTAAATGTGATTTTGTTTAAGTAGCGGTGTATGAAATTAATGGGTTTGTACCGAATAGTTTAGTCTATCTTGTATTCCTATCACATTCCAAGAATCCTATTTCCCGTTAGTCTCTGTTATTGTTTTTAATATTATAGCTATAAATTTCGATTGTAAAAACCCGCTATTTATAATTTACGCTTGCTTCACCCCATTGATTTAGTATGTTTGTATTCGATAATGATTATAGCTATGAATTATTAGAACTAAATTTTATTTCTCTATTAATTCTCAAAACCACTCCTTGTGGAAACGATTCCAACCCTTGGTTAGGTTACTTTACTATTGTATGGTCGTAGACACTTGCGTTGAAAGTTGTGTCTTGATTACACAAACAGCAAAATGGCGCCGCTGCTGGGGAGTGGTGTTACTTGAGAATATTTAGTTGAGTAGAAATTTTGTTCTTACTTAGTCTTAGTTTGTTTTGCTTTTTTGAGTAGGAAAGTGGAGCATGTCTACTAGCAACTTTTAGAAACGTGCTATTGGAGAATGAGTCAATTCATGAGTTGTGGGTATGATTTAAGGAAATTTTCCTTCAATACCCAACTCATGGAATTTTAGAAACGTGCTATTAGACTGCTTCTATGTAAGTCTTGGTCCGCAAAACAAAAGAATGGTTGACCAGATATATTTGGGAGGTCTCTCGAGACTTCCCTATGTGATAGAAACCCAGCTCCTAGGTAATTTGTCCATACCGAATTACGAGACTAAGAAGAACTATATTTTGTCCACACTATTGACCCAACTGGATCTAGTAACCAGGAAAAACATGCAATTAGGTACATCGAACAATAACAAAGATCGGGATACCTTCCCTTATAAGCATGCAAAAACTAATCTGGACGGAGGTGGACAAATAGCAGATAGGCTCTCACTCATTCTCCAAAAGTTTCTTGCAACAACATATGAAGGCTCAAGGGGTTTTCAAGCAAGGATGATATCATGAGATTGCATCACTTAGTCAACTAGACAAAACGAGCAAATACTAGGTGTCATCATGTATGACTCACAGTAAGCTCATCACAAAAGACATTGACACTAATGCCAAACAAGACTCCACACTTTCACTAGTGTGCAAGGTTTATCCCAAGAGACTCAAGATTCAGGATCCGACGATCTTGAGTTTCATCCCGGTGGCTATGATCCTAGTAGAGCAAGGAGTTGAATATTGGTGAGTCATCATAGCATTCGAGGATATATCAACCATTTCCTCTATGTTCTTTCATTTTATATTTGGATTATTGTATGGGTCGCGTCCCAAAGATGTTCATGTTTTAGATGGTTTGAGACAGGTGTAATAAACTTCCGCTTTGATTTTATAGAAGACTTTCATTGTATGAAAAATATTTTTAAAATTTCCTTATCAGTTCTATTTCCTTATGTTACAATAAGCTAAGTGGATTGTATGAGGTCCTTCAAGGTCTTGTACGCCATGTTACATCTAGGGTGTATCCCTGAGTTGTGACAATTTCTCGTCCCGTTATCACTTTTTATGTCAAAATTTCTTAAATAATTAAGTAAATAAGACTGATATAATATAAAACATTGCTTACGTGAAGTATTAATAATTTTATTCCATTTCTATATTGATTAAATATACATTTTGGTACATCTATATGGAAGTGGAAGAAAACAGTGCAAAATAGTAACTTTTTCTAAAGATTTTAAAAAAAGAAAAATAATACTCGTACTAAGTTTCATCATACAAACAACCCCGTTACCATCAAAAGGCATGGTTAAGACTCTGTTCATATCACCCATTTCAAACAACACTTTTAGGATTACAATGAATATGTTATTGTTGTTGAAATAATTTCATCATATTTGTTTCAACTAATTACGACAAGCCATTAGTTTAATCAAATTTTAATAATTCACATACTAAATTAATCGCTTTGCTACATTTGTAAATGACCTTTTTTATCTTTATTATTTTCATGTTGAATTTAGTCATATTAGATATTTTTTGTCGATTTTCATAAATATAAATTTACATATATAATGTGATCTAGCACCATCATATATGATCTTCTTTTTAACAATAAATAATGAAAACATGATAATTTCATAGAAATAAAGAATAATAATTAGTTTATTGTCTCGACAAATATTAAGTAAGATAACTTTTGAACATAGATCAAGGATAGTACATCTTAACAATAAAAGGTGCAATTACAATCGTCACCTAAACAAGTTCCTCAAAGAAGTGTTCGTGTAATACCAGGAGGATTAGGCTTACTTTGGTACTTGTCAAAACATTGGGTATTACATTTTTCTGGATCACAAGGTTTGACAGCTCCTGGAAATGGATAATTACATTCTTTTGAAGCTTTAAGATGGATTCCTCTCGTCTTGGTGCCTTAATTTGTTTAGACATTACAAAAAATACAAAAATAAAACATTATGAGAAGCAATATTGAGCAATTATTCAAAGACTATGAAATTAGTATATGCTCTTTATATGCATATAAAACTTTATAGATTAAGGCATGCTAAGTATAAAATTATATTCCCATAAAGAAAAATAATTAAATAAATCAAAATGCCACTTACAGAGAAAAATGAAAAGGACAAATAGACAGATAGCTAGGCTTGAGAGGTTCTTCATGATTCCCAATCAAATAAGTTAGACTTATTTATTTAATTCCACATAAGTTACACATTATTTTAAATAAACAAATATATATTATTAATTAAATAATTCTGTATGTATATCTATCTATATCTATATTACCTTAAAAAGATGAACTTCTAACTTGAATGTTAAATTACTATTATATCTCTAACTTAGGATGTGACTTTTTCGATTAGTTGTGACTTTTCGATAAGTTGTGACTTTTTAACAAGTTGTAACTTTTCCAAAGGGTTGTGACTTCTCGGAAATGTCACTCTTTCGATGACTTGTGACTTTTCCGATAAAATGTTATTTTTTTCAAAGGGTTGTGATTTTTCAGTGTGTTGTGACTTTTTCAATATGTTGTGACTTTTCGAAAGGGTTGGGCCTTCTCGGTAAGTCATGACTTTTCAGATAAGACACAAAAAACACTTGTGCATAGTACCCTTTTTTGACTATAAATAGAGGGGCTTCCTCTCATTTTCCAACCACAATTTTTTTAATCTCCTACTCTTTTTCTTGCATTTGTTAGAAATACATATATTGCACATTAATCATTTAGTTATAACATTATAAATTCTCTTAGATACTACTAATTATTTTAAACTTTATTCACAATGTTTTAACATTTTTTAGTTAGAAAATTATGAACTCTCATAGTTATTACATTAATTATTTCTATCTTTCATATTTTCTTGTATTAGCTTTGGACCAATAATTTTCATATTATTACACTCCCCTCATATATGTCATAATACGATATTCTTATTTTTCAAAATTTAAAATCGTTCATTAGTATATGAACTACATATTTGTTGGGTGTAAGATAAACATGTGAATATTTATATGCTTTCACAAATATAAAATATTCCTTAATTTTTATTTTTATTTTTCGGTAAAAAAAACCTTTCTCAATTAACTAATGGACGGTCATATAAATATCTGTGATTTATGGATACGGTGAATCGAGAAGTCAAATATGGGAACCAACAACAATAATATGCTATAACTTATAAAATAAATTAATATACAAAGATTAGTTCTAAAAAATAAAATGTAGTTGTTCTCTTTACATTTTCATATGATATCTAAACAGTTGAACGTGGGATACAAGTGCAAAGCACATCTTGCTAGAGTACAAGAAAAATACACAACGAATATATTCTATAAGATAATGTTACTGAGATACGACTCATTACATGATTGAACCTCATCAAATTGAAAATATAGATGAAATTTTTGGGTCCGTGGACAATTTTATCGATCAAATATTAAACAATACGATTGGACAAAGCCCATCTAAACAATGAGGCAGAATTCGGATACCCAGTCCAACATTATTCTAGCTATACTTTGCAGATGAAAGTATTCTCTGCACTTTCCTAAAAGTTGTCTACCCCTCTTCCTCATGTTGCGTGCTTCTTTCCATTGGAACTTTCATTGACTTCGTCTTCTATACTAAATGTTTCACACCCTCTATCCGGATGAATCTTGAAATATTTGTCTAGGGCTAGGTACGATCTTCTCCTTTCATCTTTTCTTGGCGAACATTTTTACAGTAGCAGCTAGGCCTAATTAGACTTTCGTTAGAGCTTTCATCTTTCATCACCCTATCTCCACTTCTTATACATTTCGTAATAGCTTTCATCAATCTCATATGATATGCTATGACAAAAAAAATTGATTAGAAACTAAACAAAATGGTTTAGTTTCCAAGATAATAATTATAAAAGAAGTAAGTTACATAAATCATAAATATTTTTTAATTAGGGGTATCTAGATAGATTTCACTTATGACTCACATATGACAATAAAAGGCTTAAGTCATCTTTGACCCTTAAAGTTGTCCGTATAATTCACTTAGACACCTTAAGAAACCTAGTTTTCTATTAGACAGTTCAATCTTAAAAAAAAGTACCTATTGAACAATTTTCTGGCACTTAGTCTAAAGAGAATGTGTGTGTAATACACATGCATATGATGTGACAAAATGAAGAATCAAATGAAGAAACATGACATTTTATTTTAAAATAATTATAAAAACAAAATTTAAATATAACAAAATCCTAAAAGAAAATACTTTAAACTAAAAACTGTAAAAAAAACCATATACACCGCTTAACCCCACCCCCGCAACCCACCCACCTCAAACCTCTCAATTTCTTCTCTTTCCCTAACAGTTGCTTTTTCCACCATTGTTAACCTCCATTAAGAAAAAACTTAGATGTTTTAACATATATTATGAATGAATTTATCATTTTTATTCTCTTTATGCCTTCCTTCTTATTTTCATATTAATTGATGATGTTTTCTTAAAAGATTCGTTTTCTTTATTTGGATTTCAATCTTTTTAATTCGATTTGTAAGAAAGAAGGTGTGTGTGTGGGGAGAGGTGAAGAGGGAGAAGTAAATATTTGAATAATGATCTTCATTTTTTCCAGCAAAGAAGAAATAGACGGTCTCTATTTTTTCGACAAAGAAGAGAAATAATAACCTCCATTTTATCCAACAATGAAATTGTGATCTCCATCCTTTTTTATGGAAAAAGGAAGACAGAAGTAGAAGATGATAACATAATTTTAAACAAAAAGAAAAAATAAGGAAATTTGTGGGGGCAAATGGTGATGGATTGTATTGAAGAAGTGGTTGCACTAGGTGTGTGGTATTGCAAGAGAGGATGAAGAAAAAAAATTGATTTTTTTAAAATTAGAAATAAAAAGAAAAATTGAAAAGCAAAAAAGTAAAATATTAAAATATTTGATTTCTAGCGCTCACCAAGATGTGAATTACACTTTTTGTGCCACATCTACATAAGTATCTAAATGGTTCAAATTCCAGAGGGTAGAGGTATTCAACAGGTACTAGTCCTAGTTGAGGTGTTTAATTGAATTATGCGGACAACTTTAAGGGGCCTCATATGACATAAACCAATATAAAATTATAGCATGTAATTTAAAATAGCAAGACAAATGTGTAACAACCTATTAGTAATAAATATTTTATGGTCATGATGAAATCTACAATATTTCCCCGGTAAGTAAGTCAAGCTATCACAACCCAATTTAGACCCTAGGTGCAACATGAAGAATAGAAAGCCGAGAGTCCATATACAAATCACTTGGCATATATCATATGCTGCTAGATAATAGAAGTAAAGAGTTCAAATGATAGTATTTCATACAAAAGAGTTTCAGCAATGCAGAAAACCAAACGTCGGTCTTAAAACCATCAATTACATTATAAGAAAAGTGATTGGGATGCAACAGATATATCATATAAAAAATTTGAAAATGGAAATGACGTAAAAGCAATAAAAGAATCTTGGCTCTTGCATCATGAGGACTCACCAAACTTCACTGGCTCAAACAAATCAAATTGCCACAAATATGGGAAATAGGAGCGTCGAACAGTATTAGTGAAATAATATAGGCACGAATATGAATTAGTACATGAAATGTACCAAGTATGATAGAAATACACCAGAATTACGAGATCATGCAAAAATACTTTATATGACATTGAATGAAAAAGCAAAATCATAAAATGAAATGTTAGAAAACATAAGTAATAATCATGGTTAACGCAAGCTAAAAGTATTATAAAACACTTATGAGATACTTTAGAAAGTAAGTTTAGTTCATTATTATGGAAAGTTTATCATTAACCGACACAGACCATGTGAGGTATAACATGGAATCAGTGACTATCCCACACCAAAAAGAGATGTCTTTACTTTTGAAGGTAAGAACCAAAACTTGAGAAACAGTGGTTAAATTGCTAATGTCTATAATATAAACCTATGATGGGACATATTTATGGAACAAGGGTAATCACTGTCTCTCGTCTCGGTGCTAATCATAAATCCAATGGAACTATCACCAATCATATTAATCTTTATTATCCACGAAAAGACATAATTAAGTAGTCAATCTAAGCTAGAGCTCATTACGAATAGCTTCTTACTCTTGATTCAGCTGAAGTGAGAAAACCTTCAACCTTATGAACCTTTTTTCTTGAGAAAACACTTTCACAATCATATTTGAGTAGTAAGTAAAACATCCTTTCACAAGAACAACAACAACATCGATGCTTCACTCTACAAGAAACCTTAGATCATATATCTATATATAAAAGGGGAAGAAAAATGACACATGTCACAACGAATTTTACAATCTCTAATTTTAAATAGTTTTAAATAATCAATAATTATTTTAATAAAATAGACACATGTCAAAAATTACAACTAGACCCATTTATGTAATTTCTACGGTAGTGACAAAACATTATAAATAAAAACATAAATTATGTTAAATAATTTTAAATTTAAAAAATAAATAATCACTAATAACTAATTAATTAAATAATTTATACATATATCAATACTTAGATTTCGATGCATTTTATTCTACGGTAACTAAATTTAATTTTAAATAATCAAAAAATTAGACCCATTTATTTAATTCCACAGTAGTTGCACAATATTTTAAATATACAAATAAATTTTTTATTGCATAATTTTAAATTTTTTAATAATTAATAATCACTAATCGAATAAAAAACCATGTTTCTATTTACATAAGGTTTTTTTTTTTAAAAAAAACAAATCAACTTAGCCTATTGTTATGTAAACTATATTTTCACAAAATATCATGTTAATAATTGCACGTACAAATAATGAAGCTATAATATAGGAATTTAAAATATATGGCATGTACACATAATAATGCTATGATTTAGAAATTTAAATATATTCATATAAAATTAAATATTGAATATAAAACAAAATATGTTAGCACTATTGAAATTCTTAAATTTTCGGATTTAATTGTTTTTAAATATTACATCTTGTTATGAAACTATATAAATTTAGAAGAAGAATAAAGTAGGGAGAAAAAAAAGGCTTCTTATTCATCTTGAAGTATATTCATGATTCATAGATGTGCTTTACAATGAGGGAAAACCCTCTATTTATAGGGGAAATCTGACTTGATCCCCAAGTAGGATTCCTAACCGTATCCTAAAAGGACTCCACATAATTAGACATTCACTATAATACAAGTATGCTTATAACACTCCCCCTTGAATGTCGGTAGATTGTGTGCCTCGTTAAAACCTCACTAGATAAAACCTAGTGGAAAATAATCTAGTGAAGAAAAAAGAGTACACATATCTAATAATAACATTATGGATGCCTCATTAAAAAACTTAAAAATCTTACAAGGAAAACCCAATGGGACAAAACCTTGGGAGAAAAAAAGAGTGCATCTCGTATTAATTCCCCTAGTGAGAACATCAATCCACAGATTTGAATCTTCGTTTTTCCAAGTTGTGCACCATCTTCTTGAAAGTTGTAGTTGGTAGAGACTTTACGAATAAATTAACTACAGTATTTCTTGAACAAATCTATTGCATGTTGATATCACAATTTTTGGGAGCTCATGGGTGTAGAAAAACTCTAACGAAATATGCTTCCTTTTATCTCCTTTAATGAATCTTCCCTTTAGGATCAAAAATTTCTGCAAGTTCCTTACTTCAACTTCTTTATGAAAATAATCTATTGCCTTTTGAAAACTCTATAAGAGTTTCAATCCTAGTTATCAACTTGCATAACAATACTTGTATATGCTTCATGCATTTTGAATCGATTTAATCCTTATAAGGATTATAAACAAGTTCTCCAAAAACTTGCACATACTTTAGATTTTGAATCCTTCATGACTTTTGATATTAATTTATTCAAGTGATTGAATACATTCAATATTAAATGTATGACGTCTTCTAGTGCCTAAATTGCAAGTCAAATAATCTTTACGCTTACCAAGATGCACCATTCCACTTTTCACTTGATAACTATTTCTACATCAACATGCTTTAATAGATATAAAATTCATATCCTCGTAATCTTTTACAATATTGCGCGCTATTGTATCAAAGATATCGTCAACGATATATCATTTTGTATCGATTCTCAATACGAAATAACTTATTGAGATCTCATCACTTCATCATTTTTAGGTAGCTACCCTTCTCATGAGGTTTTATAAAGTGTTATGTCATAGGCTCTCCAAGACCATATCGTCTCCTTATTATGATCATTTTGATTCTTTTATCCTCTTTTTTTTTCAAGGATTGTCTTACTCAGATCGATTAGTCAATCATGCTTCATGCATCTAATAGACTCTATCCTTAAGGGACATTTAATAGGAGTATATACAACTCTTGTGTTGCTTCTAATCTCCCCCTTATGTTAGACAAACTAACATATATCTCAATTTTTTGAAGAATCTATCTTTGTGCATCATTGTATATTCATTGATTATATTACATATCAAAATAATGAGATGAAAAATATTTGATCCCTAACCATAAATCAATTGAAAGAAAATTTGATTATAATTTATTGGTCTGATGCATACAATTAATTTTGTACGCGATATCATATTTCATATCAACACATGGAGTTTTATTTCACAAGCAATGATTTCACTATCTCTGAATTTTGATATCACATCAGCTTGAGTATTTTGTCAATATTATCAAGATAAATTGTCTTGATTACATATTCTGAAAGTTGTGCTCTTAACTCAATTATCTTGCACAAACAATTATGCGAATGTCTAACTGCAAGTTGACAATAAACACACATATAATTATCTTATAGATGCATCGCTTTATCGTATCAAATGATAGGTGAACGGAACCATATTCACCTTTTTACTTTTCATGTCACGACCCAAAATCGAGCCGCGAGTGGCACCCACACTTATCCTACTATGTGAGCGAACCAACCAATCTAAAACCCCAACATATTGAACAAAAATACAAAGCGGAAGACTTAAAACTCATTAACGAAATCAATTAAATAACTTCTAAAATTTATAACTCATTATCCCCAAAATCTGGAAGTCATCATCACAAGAACATCTATCCTCACGTTACTAATCTAAAAGTATCTAAGAAGCTAAAATAAATAAAAGGCTAGTCCATGCCGGAAGTTCAAGGCATCAAGACTTGAAGAGAAGATCCAGTCCAAGCTAGAAGCATTAGCTCACCCTGAAATCCGGTGTAGTGAAGACTGGCTAGAATTGCTGTTGAGTTGAAGACGACGGTACGTTTGCTGCATTCCCCAAATAACAAAGAAAGAAACAACAAGTAGGGGGTCAGTACAAACACAAGTACTGAGTAGGTATCATCGGCCAACTCAAATAGAAACAGTATATATCAGTTCATATCATAAATCAACTACAATACTCAACATGTAGCAACAAGTACTATAATCATCAATAAGTACTACCAAGTTCATCCATGAGGACTCAAGCCTCAATACCACACTCATTTGGGAATTAGGTTCATTACATTGAGTACATTAACATCTCTCAAGATTTATTATCTTTCTTCCTCTTGTGTCGGTACGTGACACTCCGATCCCCCCGACTACTATTGTTCCGGTCACGTGACACTTCCGATCCCCTAAATTCTCGTGTCGTTCGTGACAAAACTCCGATCCCCTAATACTATGTGTCTGGAACGTGACACTCCGATCCCCTAATTCTACGTGTCGGTTCGTGACACCCGATCCCCTAATACTATGTGTCGGAACGTGACACTCCGATCCCCTAATTCTACGTGTCGGTTCGTGACACCCGATCCCCTAATACTATATGTCGGAACGTGACACTCCGATCCCCTAATTCTACGTGTCGGTTCGTGACACCCATCCCTAATACTATGTGTCGGAACGTGACACTCCGATTCACTAACATCATTCTATCAATTCATCAAGCCTTCTTTTATACCAAGGCATCATCAATCTCATTACTTTAGTTCATCAAGCCTTCTTTTATACCAAGGCATCATCAATAACAAGGTGAATTAGGGTTCTTCAAGATTTTGGATTCAAAAGCTTCATTATGCTTATTTTATCACAATCACATAATCACATTCATGCAAGCATACAATTAAGCATATAGAAGGGTTTACAATACCACCAATACATATCATTCACTATTAAGAGTTTACTACGAATAGTATCAAAACCATAACCTACCTTCACCAAGGATTCTTGATCAAGCAAGCAATCTCTCAAAGCTTTTTGTTTCCTCTTTGTTTGCCTCTCTCTATCGATCGTTCCTCTCTCTTCTCCTTGTTCTCTCCATTTTTTCTTCTTCCAAACTCTCTCTCTTTTCCCTAATTAGCATATAATTAGGTATAAAAGATGAGAAAATAACCCACTAATTAACTCAAGGTTATCTCCTTCACACCCCCAAGAATTTGAGTTATTAACCTTAACCCACGAAATTTATAATTATAGCAAGAATAGTCCAAAACGCCCCTTTAAAACTTACCCAGAAATCCGACCCAGACTGGGATTACGCAACCTGTGACGGCCCATCGTGCCTGCGACGGTCCGTCCTGCAGGTTCGTCACAACCTTCAGAGACTCAATTTCAGCACTCAAATATAAGAATTCCAAGTGTTTGGAACGAGACACCCTCGACGGTCCGTCGTGCCCATGACGGTCCGTCGTTGGATACGTCGTCTCAGACAGTTTTCCAGAAATAAAATCTGCTGCTCAAAACGACTTAGCAGGTCGTTACAAAGAGGTAGCCTCTCAAGCCCAAACCATGACGGCCCAAGCTAATTTGAAGGCTCAGCCTCGTGTTCAACAAAGTTCTAGCACCACGACTTCCCGCTTGAGAGACTTTATGATGATGAGACTTCCTATGTTCTATCGGTTGAAAGTGAATGAAGATCCCCAAGACTTCATTGATGAAGTTTACAAGATTCTCTATGTTATGGGGATAACTTCAAAAGATAAGGCCGAGCTAACTTCCTATCAATTCAAGTATGTATCTCAAATGTGATACACCCAATGGAGATATAATATGGCCTTGACATAAGATCCGATAACTTCGGAGGTATTTAGAAGGGCTTTTCGTTGATCGTTGCTTTTTATGGAGAAAAGGGAGGTGAAAGTGGAAGAATCCATCAACCTTAATCAAGGAGGTATGAGTGTTCAAGAGTTCTCCTTGAAGTTAACCAAATTGTCCAAATATGCTTCTTCCTTGGTGTAAACCCAAGGGATGCAATGAGTTTCTTTGTGACTTGAATGTCTGATGATTTGGTTTAAGAGTGTCATTCAGCGAAGATCCATGACAGAATGAATATTTCTAGGTTGATGGTTCCTGCATGACAAGTTGAAGATACTAGACTCAAGAGGAAGAATTAGGTGTTTAAGTGGGCCAAGTCATATTAGGGAGATACTTCCAAGGGTAGGCTTCAGATTCATGACAAGCCTTGGTTCAACGAGAGCGTTTCCGACCAAGTTCTTTCTAATTTCCCTAAGGAAACAAAGGATAGGTTGTCTAACCCTAAGTACCAAAAGGCTAGAAGTGGAAATTCACCTAGCAAGAAACCAAATTGTTCCAAGTGTGGTAAGAAGCATTAGTGTGATTGTCTAGCTGGGACAGAGAATCGCTTTGGGTGTGGCAAGAGTGGCCACAAGGCTAGAGATTTAACTAATGTAGTGATTCAAGAGAAGGGGAGTGGTCAAGCTCATGCTAGTGCTACTAGTTCTGAAGCTCCAAATAGGAACCGTATATATACTCTTCGCTCTACGGGTGAGCAAGAGGAGTCTCCCAGTGTAGTCACTGGTATGTTAATAGTCTTCTCTGTTGATGTTTATGCTTTACTTGATCCTATTGCTACCTTGTCATTTGTAACTCCTCTAGTAGCTAAAAATTTTGATATTACACCTGATATTTTGATTTAACCATTTTCAGTTACAACCCTGGATGGTGACTCCGTTGTGGCTTGAAGAGTCTTTAGGAGTTGTCTTATATCTTTTCGCAATAGACTAACATGAGTTGATTTGGTAGAACTTGATATGGTTGATTTTGATTTGATATTGGGAATGGATTAGTTTCATGCTTGTTTTGCTTCCATTTATTGTTGAACAATAATGGTTAAGTTCAAGTTTCCTAATGCACCCGTCTTAGAGTCGAAGGGGGATAACTCAATTACTAGAGGTCATATCATTTCTTGTTTAAAATATAGAAAAATTATCACTAAAGGGTTTCTTTACCATATTGTAAGAGTCAAAGATCTTGAGTCTGACATCCCTTAAATAGAGTCGTTCCACGTAGTGAAGGACTTTCTGGAAGTCTTACGCGATGACTTGACCGTAATTCCTCTTGAGCGGGAAATTGTCTTTGGTATTGACTTATTACCACATATGAATCAAATTTCAAATCCTCCTTCTCGGATAACTTCGGCGGAATTGAAAGAGTTAAAGCTTCAAATCAAAGACTTGCTAGATAAAGGTTATTCAACCTAGTATTTCACCATGGGGAGCTCCGGTGTGGTTTGTTAAGAAGAACGATGGGTCCCTTAGGATGTGCATTGAGTATCCTCAACTCAATATTGTATGTAATTAAGAACAAGTATCTTCTCCCTCGGATTTACGACTTGTTTGATCAACTCTATGGTGAAATCTACTTTTCTAAGATTGACTTGAGGTCAGGGTATCATTAACTTAGGGTGAGAGGTGAGGATGTACCTAAAATGGAATTTAGAACTAGATATGGTCATTAAGAGTTCCTCGTAATATCCTTAGGTCTCAATAATTCCCCGACAGCTTTTATGGACCTCGCGAATAGGGTGTTTTGAAATTACTTAGATTCCGTTGTCATTTTCTTCATTGACAATATTTTGGTATATTCGAAGAATGAGTGAACACATGGGTAATTTGAGAGTGGTTTTACAAGCCGTTAAGGAACACCAACTATTTGCCATGTATAGGGAGTGTAAGTTTTGGTTGTGATCGGTGGCATTTCTTGGTCATATTATCTCAATTGAGGGTATCGAGGTACATCAAAAGAAAAACGGGGCGGTTAAGAATTTGACAAGACCAATGACTCCAACCGACACTAGAAGTTTCTTAGGTTAAGTCGGGTACTATAGGACGTTTGTTGATGGTTTTGCATCTATTGCTTCTCCTTTGACTATCTTGACCCTAAAGAGTGTGAAATTTTGGTGGTCGGAGACATGTGAAAGAAGCTTACAAATTTTGAAAGATAGGCTTACCTTCGCTTTGGTATTGACTTTACCGGAGGGTACCAAGGGCTTTGTGGTATATTTTGATGTATCTCGAGTGGGTTTGGGGTGTGTTCTTATGCAACATGGGAAGGTAGTAGCCTATGACTCTAGACAACTCAAGGTGCATGAGAAGAATTACTCAACTCACGATCTTGAATTAGCGGCAATAGTGTTTGCTTTCAAAATATGGAGGCATTAATTCTATGGTGTTCATGTGGATGTGTATACCGACCATATGAGTCATCAATATGTGTTTAGTCAAAAGGAGTTATATCTCTGACAAAGAAGATTATAATGAAATTGTTGAAAGATTACGATATGAGTGTTCCTACCTCCCCGGCAAGGGCAATGTGGTTGCGGATGCTTTGAGTCTTATGACCATGGTTAGTATATCCCATGTAGAACAAGGAAGAAAGACCTAGTTAAGATGTTCCTAGGTTTTCTAGATTGGGTGTTCAGTTAGAAGATTCCCTAAATGGTGGTTTTGTGGTTCATAATAACTCTGAGTCATCCTTAGTGGTTGAGGTGCAGTCCAAAAAACATCTTGATCCTCTATCGATGGATTTGAAGGAATTGGTACTAAGCAAGTTGAAAGAGTAATTCTCCCGGGGGATGGTGTGATACTATACAAAAATAGATTATGTATACCGGATGTTGATGATTTGAGGAATAAGGTTGTTAGAGGAAGCTCATGGTTTTCGCTATTCTATCCATCCGGGTTCAACCAAAATGTACCGTGACCTTAGAGAGGTATTTGGTGGGATGGCCAAAAAAGAGACCTAGCGGAGTTTGAAGCTAGATGTCAAAATTGCAAACAAGTGAAAGCCGAGAATCAAAAGCCTAGCGGTCTAATCAAAGAAATGGGTGTTTTGGAAGTGGGAAGAAATTAAAATGGACTTCGTAGTTCGGTTACCTCAAACCTGGAGGCAAAATGACTCAATTGGGGTTATATTCAATAAATTGACGAAATCTGCTCACTTTATCCCCGTTAAGTCTACTTATATGACAGAGGATTATGCAAGCATTTACATTAATGAGATTGTGAGTCTTCATGGGATTCCTTTGTTCATCATATCAGATAGAGGTGCTCAATTCACATCTTGTTTTTGGAGATCCTTTCAAAGAGGGTTGGGTACAAAAGTGAAGTTAAACCCGCTTTTCATCCAAAAATGAATGGTCAAGTGGAGCATACTATCCAGATTCTTAAAGACATGTTAAGAGCTTGTGTGACAGACTTGAAATGGAATTGGGACGATCGCTTGCCGTTGATTGAGTTCTCCTATAACAATAGCTATCATTCGAGTATTTCAATGGATCCATTTGAAGCACTCTATGGTAGGAGATGTAGTTCCCCGGTTGGGTGGTTTGAAGTTGGTGAGTCTTCATTCCTTGGTCCCGAAATAGTCTATAAAGCTTTGGAGAAAGTTTGGGTTATAAGGGATTGGTTGAAATAAGCCTATAGACGGCAAAAATCCTATGCCGACAATAGAAGAAGGGATCTTGAATTCAAAGCATATATGAATATTTCAATTTTGAAAAGGGTGATGAGATTCAGCAATAAGGGGAAGTTAAGTCCCCGGTATGTGGATCCCTATGTGGTTTTTCAAAGGGTCGGAAAGGTTGCATAAGAGTTGAGGATACCTAGTTAACTAGCTTTGTTTCATCTAGTATTCAATATATCCATGCTTAAGAAGTGTATTGGTGATCCCGTGTCCATACTTCCTATTGAAGGATTCGCTGTTGATGAGAGCTTTTCATATGAAGAGTTTCCGATGGAGATCCTTGATAAACAATAAGAAATTGAGGAACAAGGAGGTGGCCTTGGTAATGGTGTTATGGAGAAACCACCTAATTAAAGGGGCAACATGGGAGGCCGGGGATGACATAAAGTCCCGTTATCGTTATCTTTTTCCTAACTAAGGTTAGTTGTTCCTATTAATAATGAAAATAATAAGTAAATTTGAATTTGACTTATTTTGCAAAAATATGCATAATTATAGTAAAAGGGTTTATGCTAAAACGAGGTTTTATGGAAAATGCTCTTTTGCTTGATTTTCACTAATTTGTGTATTTGGTGTATTGTTACCTTCTTGAAATAGTAATGAGCATGTTGATGTGTTGAAAGGAGATTTTGCATAAGTGACTTGATGATCATGTTGAGCTCATGTTGATATTGAGAAGGAAATTCCTCATGTGGTAATGTTGAGCTCTTAAATGTGGTAAATTGTGATTTGATTTGCTATGTGTAAATGTCATGTTGTTATGTTGATTTGAGTTGAAACTAATGTTGATTATATATGTTGTTGGTTGGGCTGCTCTAGTATTGAGTCTATTTATTCCTTTCAAAAGATTTTAGTGTCATTCTGGGATGAATGTTCCTAAGGGGGGATAATGTAAAACTCCAGAAGTCCAATGCCTAATATAGAGTCTCACATCTTGAACTAAGATTTCAAACACTGTTTTAAGACAAAAATAATGCATATAAATCATTTAGGAATTTTTAGAGTAAAAAAGTCATGACGTACAGTGAATTGTGAAAAAGTGGTTAGTGTACCTTGACATGTTTCATGGGGTTTTAAGAGTTGGAATTCAATGTAATTAGGTAGCAAGGTGTCAAACATGTATTATAATATGTTTGAGGTTGCATCATCCGGGTACGAGTCCCCAATGACCACCCTAAGGGTCCTTGAGGAGGACCTTTCCAGATTGACCAAAACTGCCATTTTGGGATGTGGGAATAGACGAGTCAATCGACGAGCCTTTGATTGGGCGACTCTCCATCCATGGCTCCGTCGTTGAACAATTAGCCAAATGGCTAAGGAATATCCAAGAATAAGTCTCTGACACCAGTGCACTATGGTGGGTGCAGTGGGCGTCGACTGACATACGGACCGTAGGTTGGGGTCTCGTAGGTCAGGCCTTGTTTTTATATGACGTTTTAAGTTGGGTCTTTTTAGTTAGTTTGTTTGTTAGTTTGTTAATTAAGGGTTAAGGGTGCCTAATTAAGTTAATTAAAGAACTACATAAAGACCTAACTTTCATTAATCAAAGCCAAAACGCCTCAATTCCCAAACTCAAAATCCTCCAACTTCTCTCTACTTTCTCTCCCCCCAAAGAAGACTCCACAGAAGACCACCGTCAAAGGGATTAGGTGTGAAAGAACTTCACTTTCTCTTCATCAATCTTCAAGTATTGTTCAAGTATGGGAACTCTTCAGTTTTGGTACTCCTTTCCCCAAAGGGTTCTTTCAAATTGATTTCCAAAAAGTTGGGAAGACATGGGTTTCATTCTTAATCCAAAAGTGATGTTTCAAATTGTATTGTTCTTGATATCTTTGGATTATTATGAAATGTAATGACGAAAGATAAGAGGCTAGTCTTAGTCCTCTCTGAGGATGATGACGCCGGTTACATCTAGGGGGTGCTCACCGGTTGTGATAGTGAAATTGAGTATCGATGGTTCCTAAGCATAGCCTGACATGTAAAGGGTTCAAATGTCCGAGAACGGCACCCTGAGCACCAGCCTAAGTTCCCCAAGGAGGACCCATACATGGCCAAGCAAGCTGCCGAGGCAGACTAGATATTGGTGTGGCTGCACGTCGCGTTAGCTGCACTTTAAAGGGAAAACGTTTGCCCTGTGACGCAGGGCTATCAAGAAACATTCTGTCTCAAAATTTTCCAAAACCAAGAATCAGAGGTGACCCCATGACACACACTGACCTCCCAATTTTAGTCGAGCGCATTTTTAAGTCAAATTTGAATTGGTTAAAATGTCCATTAAGTGCAGGGGTCTTTTGGGCAATTTGGTATAACTTATTGACGGTTATTGAATCTTTTTAATCCCCTAAACTCACCAATCAAAGCTAAACACTAAAATCAAAAGAAAACCTCTCCATTCCTTCTCTCCAAAGACCTCCATTGATGCAGCTTCGAAGTTTGAAGGAAGAGGAGTCATTTTCCAAGTTTTTCTCCATCAATTTAGTGGGCCTTGCTTCTCATAAGGTATGGTGTTTCATCCTTGGATTATCTTCATTCGAGGAGTCAATTTCAAAGATGTTTGAAAGATGATCAAAACATGAATTATCTTATTTTGTTATCTAGCCATGTGTTCTTGCATAAAATTTTTTGAATCAATGAACTATGATTGAATTGATGTTAATTTGACAATTTTAGACTAAAAGCGTCATTAAACCATGAAAACAATTAATTCCTAGTTATGACTATATTATGGGAGATTTGATCATATCTATATTGTATTGAATTCTTGTGTAGTTTACTTTGGGCTATTCAATTATGTAAGTATCACATTAGAAATGTAACTAGGTTGTCCTAAATTGATTAATTTCATATTATAGTATCTTTAGTCATCGTGTAGTTTTATTATTCGTTTGAATTGGTTATCATGGCTATTTGTAAGAGCCTATGCTGATTAAACTGGTTGAATTGGCTAAGGATTGGAGTTGTTGAGATTGAATTGGTGAAATGTTAACCTAACCTTCTCTATATTTTGTAGTATAGATATTTTAATTATGATGCTTTGTATGGTCCACTTATGATGGCGATGCTTATGTGCTATACTTGTGAAGAATGTGGCCTAGTCGGCATTAATATATTTTTGTGAAACAATGTGGCCTCTTCGCCATTACTTTGTGAAGTATGGTATTATCATGTTATAACTTGGATATGTGATCATTGTTAATATATATGACTTATATGCATATGGAAGTGAAAGCATGTGTTATTTTACTTGATGATAGGTATCTATAGTAGACTATTGTCATGCCATAATGTGTGTTGATTGATGTTGAAGTATGAACCTTCCTAGTTGACTGTATGAACATTATGATGAGTTATGTTAATGATTCTATAGAAGTGTGTAGGATGACTTGTAAGTTCACTTAGTTGTGCCTATATTCCACATGATTGATATTGTACATGTGATAAGATGGCAATAAAGTGTGTCTTGTTTTTGTAGACCTACGTCCCTTACTTGATAAATGAAGAATATGAATATGCCTCTTGACATAGTAGGCTAAAGAACCTTTGTAATGAATGTATATGTATGATGGAATATTATCTTGAATATAGTAAAGAAGGACTATATGGAACCTTTTAGAAAGGAGGTTATGATATCCTTAAAGTTCAAAGTCGTAATTGTATCCTTCATGTGTGAATGGTGGTCTTAGGGGTGGTTGGATGGAACAACAAGATCATCCTTAGGAAAGTCATTGATGAGCTATATTAATAACAATTGTAGGCAAACCTAGTGGACCCTATTTGGTAAGGTGGGATATGATTGGGTTGTAAAAAGATATGGTATCTCTTCATATGCTCCTTTATTGAATCACTCTATGAGAACAAAGGCTAGCACCGACAGAATATTCTTGAGGAGTAGTTCTAGTTAAGATGGTGACTAAAGTACAAACAAACCCTTTATATTCCTTAGCCATGTGCCTACATGGGTTGTGTCCTAGTTCTATCATTGGCAAGTAGAACACCCTCCATCGGAGTAGGGTAGACTCCAAATTCCATATGTAGTGTGACACCTCTAAAATGACTTAGGTTAAGCTAGAGAGTAACATGGTTGTCTTGAGGGTATAAGATCCTAAAATGTTCTAGAATGTGGTAATGAGGCAGTATCTAAAGATTTTGGTGAATTGGAAGTTCGACAACTAGTCACCTATGTGCCTCATGTGTGGTTATGTGCCTATAAGTATGTTGAATTACCTTATGAGATCCTTATATGAGTTATAATGGTGTTTATTGGAGTGTCAGGTTTCATGAAGTTTGGACGTCAAACGTCCATGACATACGAAAGGTTTGCCTTGAAACAAATTTGTGTGTCTTGGCATGTTTTGTCGAGTTTTATGTGTTCTTTTTGGATGAAAAAGATTTGGGATTTCCTAAACTCCTATGTGATCATATTCGGGTTGTAAACGTTTGGGTGAAAGTCCCAAAGGACAATACAAGGATCCTTAAGAAAGGACCCTTCATAAGAGCCAAAGGTTGTCAAGACCACTGCCAATCGACTGACGCCCATCAATTAAAGTCATTCTTCAAGACTTAGCCTAGGTAGATCAAGCTCCCAATAGCCATTCTTAGTCCCAAACTACAGCTAGACAGGACGGTGCATTTGTGCACAAATGGTCTTTTTGTTGCAAAGTCGTTGATGGGTCTGCTATTCGCGTGCTTCTTCGTAAAGTGAAGCGGTGAATTGGTAAATCTACCCCAAGTACAATTAAGAGTTTGGACAGTTACTTAGGGGTATTATAGGTATTTTAAGTGTATATATAAGTCCTAAATACCTAGATGAATTCATTCTTCCTAATCAAAACCCCAAAATCCCTAAGAAATTTTCTAGAACTCCGTTCAAGACAAAACACAAGGAAGGGATGGAATTGGAGATTTGAGTGGTGATTATTCATAAATTTCGTGGATTAACAGCATCTAGGTATGGTTTTTGATCCTTGCAACTCTATTTATCAAGGACCCCAAAATTCAAAGAGATTTCTAAAGCTTTCTAAAGATGAACTTGTCAAATTTTATGATCTATCCATGGGTTCTTCCATTAAAGGTTTTGAGTCATTATATATTGATTATATATAATGTTAATTAGATGATTTTAACAAATTTAACCTATGAACCAATACAATTCATGAACCCTAGTTTTTGACTACTTTATGGTTGACTTGATATTGTCTTAATGCTTATGAATTCTAGTGTAGTTTTCTATGGGCTATTGAATGATGTAACAATTGTATTCAATTGATGTATAGTGTATCCTATATTGATAAAATCTATATTGAATTGACCTAGATTCATTGAGTATTATGGTTTTTGAATTGAATTGATGATCATGGCCATGGGTAAGGGCCTTATGGTATTTAATTGGATGATTTAGATATGGATTGAAGTGATGAGAATGGATTGGTGGTATGCTTCCCTAATTCTCTTTATTTTATTTAATGTAGCTCTTGAATTATGTTGTGATTGGTTTGGTCCACTTATGGTGGCGGTGCTATGTGAATGATGTGGCCTTGTCGGTGTTAGTTTACGTATTATGATGATCATGGCCTTGTTGGCACTACTTTACTTATTATGATGATTTGTGTAGTTGATTATATGAAGTATGATAATATCTACCTACATGTTAAGTAATGTGAAAGTATGTGTTCTTCTATTGATGTTATTAGGTGATCATGTTAGACTAGAACTATGTCCTTATGTGTGTATTCTTAGAGTTGATGCATGATTAATCCTACTTGACTATATGAGTCTATGATGGTTATATTGATGATGTTATAGTAGTGTATATGATGACTTATAGATGATAATGGTTATTCCTATGTGCTTCAAGAATTATATGCTAAATGTGATAAAGTGAAGTCATGGGTGTGTCTTGTGTGGTAGACTTGTGTCCATTAAAAATACATGCATGACTATGAATATGAGATGTCTTGACTTAGTATGCTAAATTCTCTTAGTATTGTATGTATGATTGATACGTGTCCTTTAACATAAGTAAGAAGGTCAAATTATGTGAAGCCTTCAACCTAGTGGTATGGTTATGGTCCTTGAAGTCGAAAGTCGTAATGGTACTTGTAATGAATGGTGGACTTAAGGTTGGTTGGCTGGAATGGCATCATATCAACCTTAGGAAAGTCATTAAGTTATCCTCTTCACCATTGTAAGGAAGACCTAGGGGACCTCTTTGGTTGGGTGAATGTGATTGGTTTATGAACTAGATATGAAACCCCTTCATGTGATCTTTTATGTGAAATTACTCAATGAGAACAAAGGCTAGCACAGAGTGAGTATGGTAAGGGAAGTAGCTCTAGTTAAAGGATAAGGCTAGAGTTCAAAGTAAACCCTTCATATTCCTTAACAATATGCCTACATGGGATGTGTCCATGTTCTACCATTGGCAAGTAGAATACCCTCCATCGGAGTATGTTATAACTCCGGATTCCATGCTTTGCTACCATGGTCTATACCGGTTATTTCTTATTCTCATCATATGGGATACGTACTATTATTTGAGAAGTTCTATGAAGTTTAGGTTATTGTATGGGACGCTATCTAGACATTGCACAATAGGCTTTGAAGATGTTAGTAAGAGTCCCAAGGTCTTCTCCAAGAATATTACTTGAATATCCTTATGTGATGAATGTCTCTGAAATGAACTAATGAATGTAATGACTTAAATTAAGAATAATGTTAAATGAATAAGTACTTATCTAGAGTAGTTAAGGGTTTTCTAGTTAAGGTGTCAAGGAGGCATAGGAATGGTCACTTCATATCTTACCTAGATGAGTCTAAAGAATAACTCTAGTTAGGATAGTTGGTTGATTATGTAGACACGATCCAAACTTAGGTAGTCTCAAGGATTACTTAGGTAATCTTGAAGAGTTCAAGTATTGACATTCTCTTCTTGATTTACTTTTAGTAAGTCTTTTGATAACCTTTGGAAGGGAGAATGTCATATTACATGTATATTGTTGTTTTAAGCGAGAATGATCTTATCCTAGGTTAATAAACGATCCCTTAAGTGTCTGTAAAGGGATTGTATGGGCGGTCGCTTCACAACTCACTCAAGTGAACCTTAGAATCACCTTTGGTAGGAAATCTCATGTGCATATGTTTGGTGTATTGTAAGGATGTATATCTCATTATAGGTGGTCTTAAGGATCATTTAGGTGTACCTAGAGAGGGTGTATGTGCGATATCTCTTTGTCTTACTCATATGAGTCTTAGGATAGTATTTAGTGAATGGATTGCATCCTAGAAAGTGTCCAATGTGAAGGAATTCACTGTAACAGTGAAGTACCTTACTGTAAAGTTTTCTTAAAATGTGAATAAATGCTTAAGTGTTATATTATGTGTTTCTAAGGTATTAAATGTTCTTCTTATGCTTATACTATGATGTTTAAAAATAAAAGAGCATATTTCCATTAAATGTATGTTATCATGATTTTTATGCATTATGCCATACTTAGTACATGTGTTTGTACTAATTTCATGATTTTATCTATCTCTAAAGTGATTCATAGGTGAAGGTGCTATCGGAAGCGAAGCTTGGATTATAGGATCATTCAACCAAGTTGAAGTATGTCCTCATTTGTCTCGAGGGCATAGATGTCTTTGATTTCTTTTATTGAAGTATTGTAATAGACTTAGTAGTACTATATTTCTATTGTATGGGTCGTGTCCCAAGTAATCTCGTGTCTATGATTTGATGAAACGAGACTTAGTATTTCCTATGGATTTTATATTAAAGAAGTTTTGAAAGACTATTCGCATGTTGTGAAAAGTTCTAATTCCGAATTAATTTTCATTTATGTATATGCAATGAACGATATGAAAGGTCTTGTACAAGACCTCCGAGAGGTCAAGTACGCTGCGTCATGACTCAAGATAGGCCCTACCTTCTAGGGTGTGGTCTCGGGTCGTGACAAATGTGGTATCAGAGCATAGGTTATGAATGTAGTCTTAGGATTCCAAAAATCTCATGAAGTCACGTCTAGTAGATCTCGACCATCGGTCTAAGTCACAACACATCTATGGGCGAGAGGTTATAGGACGATAGAGTTTCCCTTTATTTCTACTCCTATGTCGTGCCGTAGAGATTCAGAAGTTATGAGTTCTCTTTTCTTATGGTTTTCCTTGTGTTATAGGACATGAATATGCGGAGGAAATTGTAACGACCCGGATTCTTGAATCCGAATTGCCACCGGCGTCGTTGACCTCTCAGATGTCGCAGACAAGCCTCATCTTGCATTCATCACATTCATCTAGTTAAATTTGCGGAAAATTTAAAACTTTTTATATTTATGAAGTATACATAGACTTCATATAATTATTAAATAGATACAACATATACTAAGCTCAACATAAGAGACCAACCATCAAACATAAATAATCAATTCGAAACTGAAGATGAATATATCATAAATAGTTTGCCAAACACGGCCTTATTACAAAGCTTCAAAATGAAAGTACGAAAGAAACGCTAGGGACAACATACACTAGCTATGTCTAAAACTAAGTCTAGACTAAAACTGTAGCATCCTCGAAATCAAGAGGACCCACCAAATGGTTTGGAGAAACGCTGAAGTCCCAACCGCTGCAAGTGTCGTCAATCTGTCCTCTGACTTGCACCTATAAAAATAGTAAACAGTAGGGGTTTAGTACACCACTTGTACTAAGTATGGGTATCTGCACACATACACATAAATCTATGCATGATCAATGAAAGCTCTTCCTAAGCAACATGCCATTTTTGGAAAGTCTAGTCATTAGACTTTCCTAATTCGTTAGTTGTGAATTGTGGTATGAATATGATGTATTTTAATGCATTCAAAGCACACAACTCATTTTCTATATGATTACAAGACATTAGTATCATCAACATAATTTTGGAACAACTCGAGCGAAGATTTGAGATTTTTGATCCTCTTAGGTCGAGAGCTCCTCTTTGTACACTTAGATTATTTTTCAGTCTTTTTCTTCTTCTTGTTGTGTAGTTCAATAACTCCTTTGGTCCTATGTTTTACTTACAACTGCAATGATTCATTGTAGTCCCATACCCACAATGAATCATGTAAGTAATTCAAGAGATTATGGAAATGACTTAACTACAATTTGGGGCATGAATATATTTATAAGTCAATACTTATTGACTATACTCATTCTTTAGTTGATTGAATAATGTGCATAGTTCTTGGGGCATATCATTAAAGCTTATGATCTTGCTTACTTTGGGCATGAATTTTTTATAAACCAATCTTTAGTGACTATTCCTATTATTGTATTATTGGCCTAATGTAACAAGTTATTATAAGCCAATCTTATTTGGCTAATATCTTTTGCCAATTATATAAAGTGATTATAAGCCAATTTATTTTGCTTTATCATTTTAATAACATGGGATTCATTATTAGCTATGCCCTTTATTTATTGTAAACTTTATTGGACACGATTTGACTATCCTTACAACAAGTTATTCATTACATCTTGTATTCATTATATTTCATAAGCCATTCTCTATTGATTATGCCATTGATTTCATCACTTTCATGTTTCATATATTATACATTTCATATACACGAGACCTTGGAATCGTTGATATAGCATTAAGACATCTCAAGTGAAGACCCAACATATGGGACCTCAACCCGAGGGCCTTCTTTAGCAAACACAGAGTTTGCTTCATTCGTTCATTCGTACTTCACATTATTCATTTAATTCATTTGTAGGCTGATGTAATTTTAAAACACCAGCTATACAAATGATGAAGTTTAAGACTCTCATCGGGATCATGAAGTGCAATGACCAATAATGAGCTAATGTCATTACTTGAATCTGATTTCACCTCCTGGTTGTCTTGCACAAACACCTTCGGTATCGTTCATTTCATTATCTTTCATACTTTGAGGAACTCCAAACTTAACCGACATAGATCATGTGAGCATCATGAAATTCGGTGTCTTCCCCACATGGAAAAGAGGTGGAATCATTGGCCAAGGTGAAACCAAAATATAGTAGCGTATATAGGGAATTGAAACCTGCTAGAACCCTATGTTGGCAGCATAGGTTCAAAGACTAGGAGATATAAGAAGACCCATACCCGCCTAAATGAACAGTCTCATCTCATGAGATTTACACGAACCTCTTCCTTACCGAATGAAGGAATCGCGACTCATAGCTAGCCTATCGGTGCTCGGTATAAAGTTCCATTACACTCATCTCACACATCATAGAAGCTGGCTTCTAGCATGAGGGCATCATTTCTCATTAGATGATTTATGATCTCATCATTAGTATTAAGTGTGAATTGTCCTTACACTTACATATAGAGTATGATTGAGACTTGTTTCTTGATATTCAACACTCTCTTAGGTGAGTACTTTTAGTGACCTTTACTTAGGCTTGGTTGAGACTTGTATCACCATTCATCTTAGCATCTTATCATGTGGTCACCATTTTCATTAGCATGATAGATTAACATAATTACTCACCTCATTACGTGAATGTTCATTTCTTCTTTCTCTTTTAGTGTTGACTCAAGCATTATGGAAGCTTGCTTCTAGATTGAGATTTACTTACTCTATTGATGACTGGTCATCCTTGCTTTACATTGATGTAATGTGAATTTTCCTTACATATCATCCTTTGGTGTTAATGAGACTAATCTCATACATTCTAACACCTCATACGTGAGTATTCATTTAACATAGTAGCTTAGGTGTAAGTGAGACTTGTCTCACTTCCTTTAACACCCCATTCTGGTCACTTACTTAATTTAGATCCTTTAATTATGTTATAACTCATGTTACTTACTTACTTTAGTGTAGTAGATTCATATCACCGTTTATGGACGATGAGCACTTCATTCAATGAGTTTCATGAGTTCATATGTCATTCTTTTAGAGCATGTTGGGAGTTGTCCGAATGAATGGCATGCCCTTGGTTATGGATTCATTGAATTACTTTAGATGTGCTTATTCATTTGGCATTCCAACATTTTAGTCATATAAGATAATATAGAGTATGTTGGGACTTGTCCCATTGATTGACATACCCTTAGTTATGGATTTATTTTGTTCTGTTGGTCATACTTAATTTGACATTACATTATATTTGGCACATAAGATTGGTGTAAATTTAGTATTGGCCTAGAAAATTTGGAAATGACTTCATAGCCAATTTATTGGCACAAGCCAAACATTCATTCAAATATAGTTTCATGAGATTTTCATTAGCCAATTTTTCCATCATTATTTAAAAGCAATAATGAAGCCAATTCCATTCAACTTTTGGGCAAGACATTGTTAGCCATTTTATTGGCATAATCCAAACATTCATTCAACTTATGATTTCATGGAGATCTGTTTAGCCAACCTTATAACATAACTTTAGGCATAATGTTTTTAAACATCTTGGACAGCATCATATTAGTATTTGATGAATATATCATCTTTATAACGTCATATTAACAGCAAGTATGCACAACAGACCGTAACATTTTCATACATAACATTTTTGGTTATTTCTTTAACAAAGTATCATTCTTTTAATTCACGTAATAAAAGTTACCATCAAACGAGTCCAATTAATAGGTTCATTCAATCATTATTAAATCAAAAACCATACACATTAAGATCATCCAGCACCACATACCAACAACCTGATTTCTAACCTATTCAACATTCAAGGATACTAGGGAATGGAGTTCGACAAGAACGACGGGAAACAACCCTAGTTTTCAAGATCTTTGAATCATTCGAAAGAAAGTTCTCTTGGAGAAAGAAGTCCAGGAGAGAAACCCATAACTTATTTAGAACTTAATCTACGAAGACCACCTTGAACTTAACTTTGAATGAACCTTGAAATCGCCCTAGAGAAATCGGTAAATTTTCTGCCTTTTTCTTGCGTACGTTGCTTACTCTTTTTGCGTCCCTTTTTTATGAGTTTGAACTTGAATCTAAGTCTTATTAACTGATATTTACTCATTAAACTTAGGTTTTAATAAGTTAATTAAATAAATTAATTAACTAATTACTAAAAAGCCCCTCCTAAGTTGACTAAACATAGGAAAATGTTGACTTGACCCAAAATCAGGAATTTTGGTGTTGACTATGGTTTTGGTCAACATTTTGACTTTATATTAATTAATTAAATCCTTAATATAATTAATTTAGGGACCTAGGGTAAGTACTAAGGTACCCCTAAGTCAATGGAACCATAATCAACCCTTTCGGACCATCCTAGGTTAAGTACTAGGATGTTTCTTGAATTGTACTAGGTTAGCATAAGAATTTCGGTTTGACCCCTTTAATTTAATTAATTAAATGTCTAATTTAATTAATTAAGTGACCTAGTATAATTGCTAAGGTACCTTAAGTAGTTATAACCATAACTAATCCTTTTAACCATCCTAGGTTAGGTACTAGGTTGTCTTTTTTCTTATTTTAACCGAAATCTGGAAATTGCTTTGTGATTTCGGTTTTGCCCCTTTAAATTAATTAATTAAGTTGATAATTTAATTAATTAAGTAGCCTAGGGTAATTACTAAAGTATCCCTAGGTTTTTAGGACCTTAACTAACTCTTTGGACCATCCTA
This sequence comes from Solanum sitiens, assembly GCA_016801875.1. Taxonomy (NCBI): domain Eukaryota; kingdom Viridiplantae; phylum Streptophyta; class Magnoliopsida; order Solanales; family Solanaceae; genus Solanum; species Solanum sitiens. The sequence goes on along the minus strand of JABWTJ010000141.1, from coordinate 1,751,216 downwards.
GGTTAGATACTAGGTTGTCCCTTTCTTGTCTTAACTAAAATCTGGAAATTTCCTTTGTAGTTTCGGTTTTATCCCTTTTAAATTAATTAATTAAGTTGGTAAATTAATTAATTAGGTAACCTAGGGAATTAGTAAAGTACCCCTAAGTTGTTAGGACCATAACTAACCTTTTGAACCATCCTAGGTTAGGTTGTCTCTTTAACTAGTTACTAGGTTAGTGTCACCTGGTTAAGTCTTAGATTGTCGGGTGTAATAATTAGGTTATTTCGTTTGGTCCGAGGTTAGTTATCTATTTAGGGCAGTAGGTTATAGTCTACAATTGGTTAGGAAGTTAGGCCCCACATGGAGTGGTCCCTTGTGCATGTTTTCCCCCCTAACTACCCTAACCGAATTTGGTTAGGGTGGTCCCCTCCTATGGCCACTTCTTCACATGTCTTGCACATGGGTTGGTTGTAATTTTCTAACTAACTATTATTTATGGTTCATTTGGGAATGTTTACTTATTCTTCCAAGGATCCTCACTATTTCTTTGGGCACTGCTTAATCTACATGATCATTTTAAATTGTTATGTACTATGGTACTAGGCTTGACACTTGGATGCCTAGTACCTAATGTGTCAGTTGGTATATATGGTTAAGGAATATTTTTCTTAACTTAGGGTCTTCATTGCAGGTACAATTTCTAATAAGCTTGGAGCATGATTCGATTACTTAGATAACATTATAGAAATTGGCTACACCCCTTAGCCAATTTTCTATATTATGCCCAATATTGAAAATATTGGGCATCGGGGTGCCTATGTACCCCCAATGCGTATTCTTAAAGACCTATTGGGCTCTCTACTAGACACATAATTTTTTCGAATGTTACATTATCCCCCCTTAGGAACATTCATCCCCGAATGACACTTACACATCATTTTAAAACAAGAGGGAAATTTTGAAACACTTAAACATACTTAAAACGTTATCATTTGTGAACATATGATACAGACATATTCTGGATGATGCATACTTACTCAAGCTTATCTGAAGCTTCATATTTGAGATCGAGGAACTTCCTTCTCAATCACACTTAACTTGATGCACATCACAACTCATGCAACACATAAAATTACATCTATGCTATACAAAAACAACAACATAATGCATGCATGAACTTATTTTAACTCATTTAATGCTAGTATAAAATGCACGATTATGGACTTATAATACCAAATCGACTAATACACTAAAACTATGAGTTTCTTTAAAAAATACCAGACTTAGGAAGAGTATATCTAACCTCAAGAACTGAACAAGTGAGGGTAACGGGATCTCATATCGGCCTCGGCCTCCCATGTTGCTCCCTCAACAAGGTGGTTCCTCCATAATACTTTAACGGTGGCAACCTACTTGTTCCTCAGCTGCTTCACTTGGCGATCTAAAATTTCAACTTGAACCTCTTCATAAGAAAGGTTCTCATCAACTCCTAACCCCTCAACAGGAAGGATGGATGCTGGATTGCCTAGACACTTCTTAAGCATTGAAACGTGGAACACTAGATGAACAGAAGACAAGTCTTGTGGTAATCTCAGTTCGTGGGCAACATTTCCTACTGTCTGTAAGATCTCATAAGGACCTATATACCTCGGACTTAACTTCCCTTCCTTACCAAACCTCATATTTACTACGGACATAGAGTCTATGGAAGGGACTTCTTGTTCTAAGTCATTGACTCTAACTAAGTGGCTTAAGTATCCCTTAGATAACAACTTATTGGCTTTAGGATTTGAAACTATTTGGCCTGTTGGATTTGAACCACGCCCTTCCCATTTAAACCCAACTTATTTGGAAATTGAAGCCTTACAATCCTATTTCGACAGTCTATGGTAGCATAGAATTTTATGAAGCAAATCGATACTTGAGCCATATCCTTGAGCCTATATGCAGCCAACTTAGCCTCCTCCTCTTCATTAACACCCGTGGGATGCATTTAGAATCTACCATGTACTCACCTCCATGCGAACGACCACACTCACTACACATCTTTCGGTCACGCTGGACATTTCCATCATTGCCCCTTCTTGGGAAGGCCAGATCTTGAGTATGGCGCCTTAGATCACTTGGCCATCCTAATCCTTGTGTGTATTCTTCTACACGTTCACACAAGAAGGAAGTTAGATACTTATAATGACACAAAGTGTCAAAGCTCTAGATAGCACGATAAAGAGTAGAACAAGGGAAGATTTCCTATCATCGCGTAGACTCTAAGTCATGATTGTGGCACGCTAAACAACCATAATCTAGAAACTACGTAATATGGTTGTGTTGAGCTTTAGGTCCTAGGTAATGTAACCTCATGCTCTGATACCAAGTTTGTAACGACCCGGATTCTTGAATCCGAATCGCCACCGGAGTCGTTGACCTCTCAGAGGTCGCAGACAAGCCTCATCTTGCATTCATCACATTCATCTAGTTAAATTTGCAGAAAATTTAAAACTTTTTATATGTGTGAAGTATACATAGACTTCATATAATTATTAACTAGATACAACATATACTAAGCTCAACATAAGAGAAGAACCGTCTAACATAAAGAATCAATTCGAAATTGAAGATGAATATATCATAAATAGTTTGCCAAACACGGCCTTATTACAAAGCTTCGAAATGAAAGTACGAAAGAAACGCTAGGGACAACATCCACTAGCTATGTCTAAAAATAAGGCTAGACTAAAATTGTAGCATCCTCGAAATCAAGAGGACCCACCAAATAGTTTGGAGAAACGCTGAAGTCCCAACCGCTGCAAGTGTCGTCAATCTGTCCTCTGACCTGCACCTATAAAAATAGTAAATAGTAGGGGGTTAGTACACCACTTGTACTAAGTATGGGTATATGCACACATACACATAAATCTATGCATGATCAATGAAAGCTTTTCCTAAGCAACATGCCATTTCTGGAAAGTCCAGTCATTTGACTTTCCTAATTCGTTAGTTGTGAATTGTGGTATGAATATGATGTATTTTAATGCATTGAAACCACACAACTCATTTTCTATATGATTACAAGACATTAGTATCATAAACATAATTTTGGAACAACTCGAGCGAAGGTTTGAGATTTTTGATCCTCTTAGGCCGAGAGCTCCTTTTTGTACACTTAGATTATTTTTCAGTCTTTTTCTTCTTCTTGTTGTGTAGTTCAATAACTCCTTTGGTCCTATGTTTTACTTATAAGTGCAATGATTCATTGTAGTCCCATACCCACAATGAATAAAGTAAGTAATTCAAGAGATTAAGGAAATGACTTAACTACAATTTGGGCCATGAATATATTTATAAGTCAATACTTATTGACTATACTCATTCTTTAGTTGATTGCATAATGTGCATAGTTCTTGGGGTATATCATTAAAGCTTATGATCTTGCTTACTTTGGGCATGAATTCTTTATAAACTAATCTTTAGTAAGTATTCCTATTATTGTATTATTGGCCTAATGTAAGAAGTCATTATAAGCCAATCTTATTTGGCTAATATCTTTTGCCAATTATATAAAGTCATTATAGGCCAATTTATTTGGCTTTATCATTTTCATAACATGAGGATTCATTATTAGCTATGCCCTTTACTTATTGTAAACTTTATTGGACACGATTTGACTATCCTTACAACAAGTTATTCGTTACATCAAGTATTCATTACATTTCATAAGCCATTCTCTATATATTATGCCATTGATTTCATTACTTTCATGTTTTATATATTATACATTTCATATACACGAGACCTTGGAATCGTTGATATAGCATTAAGACATCTCAAGTGAGAACCCAACATATGGGACCTCAACCCGAGGGCCTTCTTTAGCAAACGCAGAGTCTGCTTCATTCATTCATTCGTACTTCACATTATTCATTTCATTCATTCGTAGGCTGATGTAAACACCAGCTATACCAATGATGAAGTTTAAGACTCTTATCGGGATCATGAAGTGCAATGAACAAGAATGACCTAATGTCATTACTTGAATCTGATTTCACCTCTTGATTGTTTTGCACAAACACCTTCCAGATCGTTCATTTCATTTTCATACTTTGAGGAACTCCAAACTTAACCGACATAGATCATGTGAGCATCATGAAATCCGGTGTCTTCCCCACACCGACAAGAGGTAGAGTCACTGGCCAAGGTGAAACCAAAACATGCTAGCGTATATAGGGAATTGAACCCTGCTAGAACCCTATATTGGCCGCATAGGTTCAAAGACTAGGAGATATAAGGACACCCATACACGCCTAAACGAACAGTCTCATCTCATGAGATTTACACGAACCTCTGCCTTCCCGAAAGAAGGAATCGCGACTCATAGCTAGCCTATTGGTGCTCAGTATAAAGTTCCATTACATTCATCTCACACATCATAGAAGCAGGCTTCTAGCATGAGGGCATCATTGATCATTAGATGATTTATCATCTCATCGTTAGTATTAAGTGTGAATTGTCCGTACACTTAGATATAGAGTATGATTGAGACTTGTTTCTTGATATTCAACACTCTCATAGGTGAGTACTTTTAGTGACCTTTACTTAGGCTTGGTTGAGACTTGTCTCACCATTCATCTTAGCATATTATCATGTTGTCACCATTTTCATTAGCATCATAGATTAACATAATTACTCACCTCATTACGTGAATGTTAATTTCTTCTTTATCTTTTAGTGTTGACTCAAGCATTATGGAAGCTTGCTTATAGATTGAGATTTACTTACTCTATTGATGACTGGTCATCCTTACTTTACATTAATGAAATGTAAATTTTCCTTACATATCATCCTTTGGTGTTAATGAGACTGGTCTCACACATTCTAACACCTTCATACGTGAGTATTCATTTAACATAGTATCTTAGGTGTAAGTGAGACTTGTCTCACTTCCTTTAACACCCCATTCTGGTCACTTACTTAATTTAGACCCCTATAATTATGTTATAACTCACGTTAGTTACTTACTTGGTGTAGTAGATTCATATCATCGTTTATGGACGATGAGCACTTCGTTCAATGAGTTTCATGAGTTCATATGTCATTCTTTTAGAGCATGTTGGGAGTTGTCCCAATGAATGGCATGCCCTTGGTTATGGATTCATTGAATTACTTTAGATGTGCTTATTCATTTGGCATTCTAACATTTTAGTCATATAAGATAGTATAGGGTATGTTGGGACTTGTCCCATTGATTGACATACCCTTAGTTATGGATGAATTTTGTTCTGTTGGTCATGATTAATTTGACATTACATTATATTGGGAACATAAGAGTGGTATAAATTTAGTATTTGCCTAGAAAATTTGGAAATGACTTCATAGCCAATTTATTGGCACAAGCCAAACATTCATTCAAATATAGTTTCATGAGATTTTCATTAGCCAGTTTTTCCAACATTATTTAAAAGCAATAATGTAAGCCAATTCCATTCAACTTTTGGGCAAGACATTGTTAGCCATTTTATTGGCATAACCCAAACATTCATTCAACTTATGATTTCATGGAGATCTGTTTAGCCAACCTTATAACATAACTTTAGGCATAATGTTTTTAAACATCTTGGACAACATCATATTAGCATTTGATGAATATATCATCTTTATAATGTCATATTAACAGTAAGTATGCACAACAGACCGTAACATCTTCATACATAACATTTTCGGACATATCTTTAACATAGTATCATTCTTTTAATTCACGTAATAACAGTTATCATCAAAATAGTCCAATTAATCGGTTCATTCAATCATTATTTAATCCAAAACCATACACTTTAAGATTAGACAGCACCACATACAAACAACATGATTTCTAACCTATTCAACATTGAAATCGTAACAAGGATACTAGGGAAAGGAGTTCGACAAGAACGATGGGAAACAACCCTAGTTTTCAAGATCTTTGAATCATTCGAAAGAAAGTTTCTTGGAGAAAGAAGTCCAGGAGAGAAACCCATACCTTATGTAGAACTTGATCTACGAAGACCACCTTGAACGAAACCTTGAAGAAACCTTGAAATCTCCCTAGAGAAATCGATAAATTTCCTGCCTTTTTCTTGCGTACGTTGCTTACTGTTTTTGCATCCTTTTTTTATGAGTTTGAACGTGATTCTAAGTCTTATAAACTGATATTGACTGATTAAACTTAGGGTTTAATAAGTTAATTAAATGAACTAATTAACTAACTACTAAAAAGCCCTTCCTAAGTTGACTAAACATAGGAGAATGTTGACTTGACCCAAAATCTGTAATTTTGGTGTTGACTATGGTTTTGGTCAACATTTTGACTTTATATTAATTAATTAAATCCTTAATTTAATTAATTTAGGGAACTAGGGTAAGTAATAAAGTACCCCTAAGTCATTGGAACCATAATCAACCCTTTAGGACCATCCTAGGTTAAGTACTAGGATGTTTCTTGAATTGTACTAGGTTAGCATAAGAATTTTAGTTTGACCCCTTTATTTTAATTAATTAAATGTCTAATTTAATTAATTAAGTGACCTAGTATAATTAATAAGGTACCCTTAAGTCGTTATAACCATAACTAATCCTTTGAACCATCCTAGGTTAGATACTAGGTTGTCTTTTTTCTTGTTTTAACCGAAATCTGGAAATTGCTTTGTGATATCGTTTTTTCCCCTTTAAATTAATTAATTAAGTTGATAAATTAATTTATTAAGTAGCCTAGTGTAATTAGTAAAGTATCCCTAGGTTGTTAGGACCTTAACTAACTCTTTGGACCATCCTAGGTTAGGTACTAGGTTGTCCCTTTCTTGTCTTAACCAAAATCTGGAAATTTCCTTTGTAGTTTCGGTTTTAGCCCTTTTAAATTAATTAATTAAGTTGCTAAATTAATTAATTAGGTAACCTAGGGGAATTAATAAAGTACCCCTAAGTTGTTAGGACCATAACTAACATTTTGGACCATCCTAGGTTAGGTACTAGGTTGTCTCTTTAACTAGTTACTAGGTTAGTGTCACCCGGTTAAGTCTTAGTTTGTCGGGTGTACTAATTAGTTTAATTCGTTTGGTACTAGGTTAGTTAGCTATTTAGGGCAGTAGGTTAGAGTCTAGAATTGGTTAGGAAGTTAGGCCCCACATGGAGTGGTCCCTTCTGCACGTTTTCCCTCTAGCTACCCTAACCGAATTTGGTTAGGGTAGTCCCCTCCTTTGGCCACTTCTTCACATGTCTTGCACATGGGTTGGTTGTACTTTCCTAACCAACTATTATTTATGGTTCATTTGGGAATGTTTACTTATTGTCCCAAGGATCCTCACTATGTCCTTGGGCACTGCTTAATCTACATGATCATTTTAAATGGTTATGTACTATGGTACTAGGCTTGACACTTAGATGCCTAGTACCTAATGTGCCAGTTGGTATATATGGTTAAGGAATATTTTTATTAGCTTAGGGTCTTCATTGAAGGTACAATTTTTAATAAGCTTGGAGCATGATTCGATTACTTAGATAATACTATAGAAATTGGCTAACACCCCTTAGCCAATTTTCTATATTATGCCCAATATTAAAAATTTTGGGCATCGGGGTGACTATGTACCCCCAATGCATATTATTAAAGACCTATTGGGCTTTCTACTAGACACATATTTTTTCGGAATATTATAGACACCGGCCAGGAGAGTTGAGGCGAATGATCTGAATGAGGAGATTTTTCTCCTCAAGTTGAACAACTTGATCAAGTTCCTCAAGTGCTGAAAAGACTCAAGGTGCTGGAGATGCTCAAGCCCCTATTGTGGGTGGAGATAATGATGTTCCAGTGGTTCCCCCGGAAATGACTAATGGGGAGATTAGAGAGACTTTACTTACTTTAGCCCGAGCTTTGACTACCCATGTGAATATGGGTATTGGGGCTAGAGTGAATATTGTGGAGAGCACTATGATATCTAAATTGAGAGATTTTGTGAGGATGAATCCTCCTATCTTTCTTGGCCCTATGGTGGGAGAGGATCCCCATGAATTCCTAGATGGATTGTATAAGGTGTTGAGTGCCATTGGGTGACTTCTAGGGAGAAGGCAAAGTTAGCTTCGTATCAATTCGGGGAGGTTGCTCAACTGTGTTACACTCAATGGAAGGATAAAATGTTCGGTTGAGTCGGGTCCTATTGAGTGGGAAGAATTTAAAGAAGCTTTTCTAGGAAAGTACTTTCCCCGAGAGTGGAGAGAGGTAAAGGTAGAGGATTTCATCAATCTCAATCAAGGCAATATGAGTGTTGAGGAGTACTCCTTGAAGTTCTCTATGTTGTTTAGATATACCCTGTCCATAGTGTCTAACCCTAGGGATGAGATGAGTAGGTTTTTGACCGGGGTCGCCGACCTAGTGAGAGAAAAATGTCGTACGACCATGCTACATGATGATATGACCCTATCTAGCATTATGGTTTATGCTCAATCCATTGATGAGTCTAAACTTGGTAGGATTGATAGAAACTTGAAAAGGAGTGGTTCAAGTGATTAAGGTCAACCTAGGTTCAAGATGAACATTTCATGTCAAGAAGAACCTAGGGGTGCTAAGGTGAAATTTGAGAAAGGAGGTTGTTCTCAAAATGTCAATCCTACATGTGCTACTTCTGGAAAGAGGCACTATGGGGAATGCCTATTGGGTACCGGGAGTTGTTTTAGATGTGATTAATATGGACACAAAGTGAGGTATTTTCCTAATAAATATGGTTATCAAGTTGCTCCAAATGTTCTGAACGATGATGCTCCAAAGAAGAGGCGTTTCTAAGCACTCCGGACTAGAGGAGCAAAGATGGATTATGGTGATGATGATGGTGGTAAGTTCTTGTCTTTCTTTAGAATTATTAGTTCCTTCTATGTGGGGGAGTATGGTTAGTATATGGGCTAGATGGTAATAGAAGCATGTTGCATGTGCATGGTGTTTAGTAATCTTACAGTAATTGAATTTCATTGATTCCTTGCATTGTGTATTTTGTGAAGTTATGATTATGTTGAAAAATGTGCTTAGATGGTTTTATCTTGCACATTAGGATGTTTCCATCATCAATTACCTAAAAGTTGCATTTTTGAAAATCTTTGCATAATTCACTATAAAAACTGCCTCTTCACTGTAAGATTTTGCAAAAATTGACTAATTCATTCTTTGGTTGAAAATTCTTGTAATGTGTATAGAAATGATGCATATGAGCATCATAATAAATACAAAAGGATTTTTTGCTATTTGGAATGACGGATGTGATTTTTATGGATTGATGAGTTGTAGAATCTCTTCTAGTTTCTTGTTGTGTTGTGAATCTTTTGATTATGTGGAATTGACGTTTCCTCTAGATATTTGTATTGAATAAGGTGTTATGTGGTATAGTTTTGAGCTTCTAGTTGAATATGTATTCTTTGAGGTGTTCGGAGAGTGGATAGTGTCATTCGAGGATGAATGTTGTCCAAGTGGGGGAGATTGTGACACCTCTAAAATTACTTAGGTGAAACTAGAGACTAACCTGGTTTTCATGAGGGCGTAAGGTTCTATAATAGTCTATAATGTGTTAATGAGACAGTGTCTAAAGATTTAGGTGAATTGGAAGTCAAACGTCCATGACGTTCAAAATGTTTTCCTTGAAACGACCTTGTTGTCTTTGCATGTTTCGTTTATTTTTATGTGTTCGTTTTGGATGAAAATGATATGGGAGGTCCTTAACTAGTATAAAATCATATTCGGGTTTGAAACGTCTGGGTGAAAGTCCCCAAGGACCATCCAAGGGTCCTTGAGGATGGACTTTCATAAGAGCCAAAGGCTGTCAAGACCAGCCCCAATTGACTGAGGAAAATGGTGGCACGTTGGCTAGCAAATGCCCCATCGATGGGAGTCGTTGGTCAAGACTTAGCCTAGTGAGCTCAATCTCCCAATGTCCAGTCTCAGTCTCAAACGACGGCAAGACATGACGGCCCGTTTATGGACAAACAGTCCGTCTGTGGCCAAGTCATTGATGGGTCTACAAAGAAACCCTTCATATTCCTTAATCATGTGCCTACATGGAATGTGTCCAAGTTCTACCATTGGCAAGTAGAACACCCTCCACGGAGTAGGTTACAACTTTGGATTCTATGCTTCGCTACTGTGGTCTATGTCGGTTATTGCCTATTCTCATCATATGGGATACCTACTAGTGTTGGAGAATTTCTAGGAAATTTAGGTGGTGGTATGGGATGCTATCTAGACATTGCACAATATGCTTTGAAGATGTTAGTGAGTGAGTTCTAGGTCTTCTCCAAGACCATTACTTGAATGTCCTTATGCGATGAATGTATGTTAAATGGACTAATAAATATAATGACTTAAGTTAGAAAGTACGTAAATAATAAGTACCTAGTCTAGAGTAACTTTAAGGATTGCCTAGTTAAAGTGTGAAGGGGGAATAAAGGATGGTCTCTTCATGTCTTACCTAGGGAATTCTTGAGAATGAATATAGATGGGAATGTTTATTAAGGAAGTGAGAATGATCTTATATTAAGTAGTCTAAAATATCCCTTAAGCGTGTGTGAAGGGATTGTATTGGTGGTTGCTTCACAACTCACTCAAGTGAGCCTTAGAATCACCTTCGGTAGGAGAATCTCATGTTATGTGTTTTGATTAATTGTAAGTTTATTTATCTCATTATAGGTGGTTTTGAGGATCATTTAGGTATTCTTGTAGCAACAATTGTTTAGCAACAATTAAATATGTGTTGCAATAGATACTCATTCGCAATGGTTATAATCTTTGCAATAAACTATTTTACCTAATGAAACACTTTGACAATTAAATCGTTGCATTAGTACTACAATCGTTGCCATAGTATCTTTATATTGCACCGGTTCGTACAAACTCTCGCCTTAGGTACTCTATGGAAATAGTTCTGCCTATTATTTTCCTTCAATTATTTCGCTCCAGTTATTTCACTAGACCCGCCAAAAGAGTTTTTTTTTAATTAAATGTAAAAGAAAAATAAAACAACCTCATTTTAATCCAAACCGTAAATCTTTCATATTGAATCTCATCCTTACATCTCTTTAAAAGTCAACGATCTAGATTGAAACAATTGGTTTACCTATTTAATCTACCAAGAACAAAACTCTTAAAAAAAATACAATCCCCCCCTACACCATAGCAGCGGCGCTCTCTCTCTCTTCTCCTCCCCTCCCTGTCGTTGCTTTCCTTTTCTCCCCGGTGAGAAACAACAGCCAGAATCTCAAGCGAGCAGGCTCCATCGATGGAAACAACAAGCTCCAGCCAGCGAACTCAAGGCAGCGTCGCCTCTCTCTATCTTCCGGCAAGGACGAGAGAACAACAACACCAGCAGCTGGTGATATCCCTAGCGCCTCCCTCTATTCTTTTCTCTTTTCCAGTAGCTCTGGCGATGACCAGCAACAACACGGAGATGACCAGCGTTTGGTCTTCTCTTTTCCATTCTCCAGTCAGCGAGTACTAGGAAGCTGCTTCGACGTAGCCGCCTTCTCCTGCGAAGAGTCGAGCTCCGGACAATAGATAAAAGCCTACAATAACAAGTAAGAAAGATAAAAATTCTCCGAAAAATTTCTCAAATTTTAGATCTATACGGGTATGTTCCTTCTCACTGAATTTCTACTAGTATTTTCATTGTTAGGAAACTTCATAGTTTCATGATTTAGCTAAGTTCTTAATGATTCATTCTTGTGAGCATCTTTTGATATTTTTAGCTGATAAGCACTGTTAGAGTTCAATGTTTTCATCACTATGCTCCTCTGTTCTTTGTGATGTACTGTCTATGTTAATTTACATGCTAGTCACATGAGATGATTATCAAATGTAATTTGATTTTTTTTCTTGCCCCTTGCTGACTGTAAACTACTATCATGTTTCCCTTTAATTATTCCATAATTTTTATTTTCCACTGAATTTAGGGGAAATTATTGTGTTGTCTTAATTGATTCCGTCCTTGAAATAGCATATTGGGTACTTAGCTTAATTATGTCCTTGGCAAATTGAAATACTCACAATCCTGACAAGTTTTTACGCTTGAGTTAGGTCCAAGGTCCATATCAATCAGACATGAGTATCGATAATTCTATCCTAATTCCAAGGTCCATATACATATGTAGTTGTATCAGGTATTAAACATAATTATGCAGTATCTGATTTGCGGATTGTTATACTTCTTGCCACATGACAGGCATGATATCCCAGTTTGTCACATCCGGGTTTATCCCCTAGACGTAATCGGTGTCGTCGTCCTCTTTGAGGACTAAGACAAGCCTCTTAGCCTCGTCATAGCATTCATCGATTAAAATGTGAAGTAATTTAAAACTTTTTATCTATAACTACTCGGAGGTTTACATAGACCTCTACATACACATAATCATATTTATATCAAGTATACATAGACTTGTTCATATACGAAGATTACATAGTCTTCTACTTTTATTTCACCCATTTATATAGTAAAGAATAATAGTCATAAAAAGTCGTCTCATCTCATAAACCATCTATCAAAGATAATAAATCTTGGGCATAGCCCTATATCAATACAAGAAACCACATATAGGCTATATACAACATCGTCTCAAACTAGTAATAGAGTCAATACAGAATTATTGTAACTAAGTAACATAAGAGTAAGATGTCGGCAACGCCCTCGGGAGAATGAGGACCTACCACTTGGATGGTTAGAGATCCAAGTCTTCCTTTCCAGCAATTCGGAGCAAGTTCAACGACCCGAACCTAAAATGTTTGGGAAAAGGGAAAGAAATGGGGTTAGTACTCCACATGTACTAAGTATGGAACCACATATACAATTACCAATCAAATATACTTAGAAAAGGACATTTAATAAAAATCATTATAAAACATGTATACGAGTGAAGCATAACAAAGAAAAGAATACTAAATATAACCTTCATAAAGTTACAAGTGCAATAATCAAGTAAATTCCCATGACTCTTACTTAATCAAGTAACCTATCAAGACTACAATTAGCAATTAACCTTACCTAACATACTCTTCCATTTCATGAAAACATTCTTCTTCAACCAAAAGCAACAACCTTATACTCATAAGCATGTTATTCAATGTACAAAGTCATTTACATTACATCTGTAACAACCCTAAAAAAATGAATAAGCTAAATGTTTAAGGTGTCAAGAATGCTTGTGATTAGACCAAGGTTCACACGGATTGATACACATTGAACCGGACCTCAGAACCCTTACTACGACCAAGCCAACTAACTTGGGGAGTTATTTGAGCTTGGAAAGGTTGGAATCAACCAAGTAAGGCTCTCGAAAATGAAGATTTAATCGAAGGAGTCTTTACAAAACTTAAAAAGAAGAAATTTTAATTTTTGAGGGTCTAAGGGTAAAATGGTCTTTTACCAGGCTAGGGATAGTATCGTAATTACCCTAAATATATAATTAATTAATTATTTAATAAAGTGTAGGGGCAAATTTGGGAGAGAGAGCCGAAATTGGTCTCTTGAAATGAATTCTTGCTCCACCCGGGTTCGAACCTAGGTGGGAGCAAGGAATTAATATGATTTTTTTTATTATTGGTGAATTAATTTAATAAATTAATAATTAATGGCTGATGTAAAAAGGAAAATCATATTTTATTATTATTTATTATTTATTTACTTATTAATTAATGTTTTTTTTTAATTGACTAAGTCTTGCCAACTATCCTAGTTTTATGATGCACTATCTCACACTATCTCTCTCTCAAGCCTAAATCTCTCTCTCTCATCCAAATTATTTTTCTTGGCTGCAAAAGCTGAAGATAAAAACATTATAAAGCAATCAAAAGTTTGCTAAACTCAAAGAACTTACAAATAAAAATATACAAGCAAGCAAGCTAACTTAAGAAACGAAAACTTTGCATCATCTTCTCGACGGGTTTGTGTTGAAGGTTTAGGGGAGGAGTTTGTCAGCACTTGGAAGGTGTGGAAAGCTACAACAAGGTATGGGTTTTCTCTCTTGGAATCCTTTCTCCAAGAGGAATTTCTTTCTACAAAAGTCGACATATGAAACTAGGGTTGTCCCCTTAAATGTTGAACTCCTTGTCCCTAGTGTCCTTCCGATTTCAATCTAAATTAGTTTAGAAATCATGTTGTTGGTATGGTTGCTGGTAGCTAAGTGTGAAATATGATGTTCCTTGTGATTTTATGTTTGGAAATAGCAAGCATGTTCAATGATGTCAATCGAAAGTGATGTGGTGCAATGTGTAAAATGTTTGTTGTTGTTCTTCGTTTTGAAGTCTTAAATGGCTTGTTTGATGATTGGAATTATTGTGCATAAGGTGTGTAAATTGTGATGTTAAATGAAGTGTAAGGTGGCTGATTAGTTGAAAAATCTAAGCTAAAACAACAATGAATCTACACCTAAGAATGTGTTAAATGAATCGTGAAAGTACCTCAAAACGAACGTATGAATGCTGTTAAATAAAGGCCAGAAAATTTAATAAAATTTCCAGCACTTGGTGATGGAATTTTCGGCCAGAATACTTAAGGTTGAGAGGTTTAAAAATATATTTAAAATATGTGAGGTCAGTGGGATTGAACCCAAGACCTCACTACATGAAAGTTGGAAAAAAAAATAGAGGTGTGGGATTCGAACCCACAACCTCTCGGCCAAACAAGAGAGTAAGAGGGGAATTTTAAATTAATAAAATAAATGTGGAGAGTGGGGATTGAACCCCCAACCTCTTGAATGGATGAGAGAGTTAGGAGAAAAATAAAGGAGAAAAGAAATGTGGAGAGTGGGAATTGAACCCACAACCTCTTGAATGGATGAGAGAGTTAGGAGAAAAAATAAAGGAGAAAAATAAATGTGGAGAGTGGGGATTGAACCCACAACCTCTTGAATGGATGAGAGAGTTAGGAGAAAAATAAAGGAGAAAAATAAATGTGGAGAGTGGGGATTGAACCCACAACCTCTTGAATAGATGAGAGAGTTAGGAGGAAAGTAAAGGAGAAATATAAAATGAGGTGAATGGGGATTGAACCCACAACCTCTTGGATATGTGAGAAAGTTAATAGATAAATTAAGAGAAAAAGAATGAGCTTGTGGGAGATTGATCCCACAACCTCCATGCCTTGGACGAAAAATAGAGAAGAAAAAGAAAGGAAATATTATGGGGCTGATGGGGATCGAACTAGGGTCCCCCAAATCTGAAAAATGCAAAGGATTAAGTGTTGCCTAAGGGATTCGAAATTGGGTTCCCTTGCCCAGTTCCGTAGTGACACATAAGTCATACGTAAGTAAATATTTAATGAATGCTGCCTCTAAAGATCGAAATCAATATCTTGGCATATCTACAAGATGCATAAGTCTTGTACCACATAATCTTGGGTAAACATAAATCACTTAGACAAACTATGAATGAAGCCTCATGGCTTGTATGTATAGAAACATAAGTCTAACATACGTTCAAAAGTAAGTGAACCTAAGATGTATGAAATAAGATGATGAACCCTAGAAGGGTTAAGTATGATTTTAAGATACACTAAATGGCCAATTGCATTGGCATATGATGAGATGAACAATGAAATGATGAAATGAACAATGAAATAATAAAAACCTAGAAGGGTTAAGTAAGGGTGTGAAACACACCAAATGGCCAAGTAAATTGGCATATGATGAAATGAACATTTACGTAATAAGAGTTGAATAACTATGAAAAGCAAAGGTGCTAATGGTGATGAATGTGGTGACAACATGATATGAGGCTAATGCAAATTATGAGAACAATCTCAAATGAGCCTAAGTAAATGTTACCAATACGTACTCACCTATGAGAGTGTAAGATAATGAAAAGACCAGTCTCTATGAACACTCTAATGAGAGTACTGAGCTTAACACACTCAATATGAATGATGAGATGAGAAATCATCTAATGAGCTATGATGTCCTCATACTAGAAGCCAGCTTCCATGACGTATGAGATGAATATAATGGAACTTTATACTAAGCACCGATAGACTAGCTATGCCTTCTTTCGGGAAGGGCGGAGGTTCACGTAACTCTCATGAGATGAGACTGTCCGGCATGTCGGGTATGGGTCTCCTTATATCTCCTAGTCTTCGAACCTATACTGCCAATATAGGGATCTGGCGGGGTTAAATTCCCATGTACGCTAGCATGTTTTTGGGTCACCTTGGCCGGTGATTACACCTCTTTTCAGTGTGGGGGAGACACTGGATTTCATGATGCTCACATGATCTATGTCGGTTAAAGTTAAAGTTCCCAATGAATGAATGAGGTCAGCCTCAAATGATGCACATAATGAAATGAATGATACCAAAGGTGTTAGGATAGGATAATCAAAAGGTGAGTTAGATTCAAGTAATGACATTAGGTCATTCTTGGTCATTGCACAACAAACCTAATGAAAGTCTTAAACTACATCCTAGGTATAACTGGTGTTTACACTGGTCTATGAATGAAATGAAATGGAGTACGTATGAATGAACGAAGCAGACTCTGTGTTTGCTAATGAAGACTCCCTAGTTGAGGTCTCATCTGTTGAGCCCTCATTTCTGGAAGGTCTTAATGTTAAGTCCATGATTCCAAGGTCTCATGGCATATGAGTGAATGACAATAAAAGAAGTTATATGCTACATGTAAAAAGGTGTTGTATGCTATATGATATGTGCTATGTGTAAATGTTATGTGATGTGTGCAAATGTGAAAAATATGATGATGTATGTTATTCTCATGGCATAACTTTCCTATTTCAAATCTGGAAAGCCCACTGACTTTCCTAATCCAAATTTGGAAAGCTCATTGACTTTCCTAATCCAAATTTGGAAACTTTTCTAATCTCAATTTGGCAAGTCCACTGACTTGACTTCCAAAAATCATGTTGTTAGGAAAGAGCTATTCTTTCTCATGCATGTCCTTGGTGTGTGCTTGCATATACCCATACTTAGTACAAGTGTGTACTAACCCTATACAAACTCTACTATTTTAGGTGCAGGCACAGGTGGACGATAGAGCTACAAGATCATCTCTGCAGTTATCCAGACGTCCAGCAGTCATCCGGTTTGGTAGGTCCTCATGCTTTCGAGGATGCTACTGTTTTATATTCTAGCTTAGTTTTAGAGTTGAGCTAGTGGAGCATGTTCCACTAGCGTTGCTTTCCTATTTTATTCAGACTATGTATTGGTGCCATTTTGGCAATTATACACTTAATAAGAATTGAACTATTTCTTTCAGTTGCTTACCTTTTAATGTTAGATGGTTGATGGTGAACAATTACGTATTAATGAGAATCTTTTTATAAGTATGTTAAGAAACAAAAAGTTTCAAATTTTCCGCTAAACTTAACCTAGATGAAGTAAGAATGACGTAAGTAGGCTTGTCTGCGACCTCTGAGAGGTGAACGACGCCGGTCTCGTCTGGGGTCTAGATTCCGGTCGTGACAAAGTTGGTATCAGAGCGCTAGGTTATATTACACAAATAATAAGTTCACATCAACCACATTGAGTAGTTTCTAAGTCATGGTAGTGAAGTGCACCACTATCCTGAATTAGAGACTGCATGATGCGTAGGAAAATTTCCCTTCTTCTAATCTTATCGTGCTTTTCCTAATGTCTGAGTTCTTGGTGTTAGGAGCGTGTCTAACATCAACCCTAGTTATTTTTCAGAGAATGAACCCTAGGAGGGCTATTGGTCGGAGGAAGAGGGGAGCAGCTGCTGGGGGTAATCGAGTTCCACCCCTGGCCCCAGCTGAAGGAGTTGACATGCCGGTTAACCCAGCTGGGTTGACCGATGCTGAGGTGAGGGCATCTTTGGCCCAGATGGCAAAGGCCATCATGATGCAGGCTCAGGCTATGACTGCCCAAGTCAACCGGCAGGATGTTTAGAGGGAGAATCCACCGGTTCGCAGCATGGCTGAAAGACTACGAGATTTCACGAGGATGAACCCTCCCATATTCATAGGGGATAAGACATCGGAGGATCCTCAAGAGTTTGTAGATGAGGTGCATAAGATCCTGGTGGCTATGGGGGCCACTGATATTGAGAAGGCTAAGCTTGCTCTTCATATCATCTCAAGGATGTTGCACAGACTTGGTGCAAGATGTGGCAAGATAGTCGTGTCTCAGGTGGAGTGCCAGTCACTTGGGAGCTGTTCAAGACAGCATTTATGGAGAGGTTTTTTCCCAGAGAGATGAGGGAAGCCAAGGTGGAAGAGTTCATCAACCTTAAACAAGGATCCATGACAGTCAGGGAGTATTCCCTGAAGTTTGTTAAGCTATCCAAGTATATTACTTTCCTTAGTATTTAATAGCAAGATTGAGGAGAGTACTGAGGCTTGTTGAATTATCCAGGTATGCTACTTCCCTGGTTTCGAACAGTAGGGATGAAATGAGTAGGTTCTTCACAGGAATCAATGAGACCTGGAGGAGGAATGTCGATCTGCGATGCTCCATGATAATATGGACCTTTCCAGGTTGATGGTGCATGTACAGCAGGTGGAGGACAGCCGTAGAAAGAGGGGTATTCGTGATGTTAGGAGGCCTAGGCCTCAAGATCAGGCAGGTCCCAGCCACGGAGGCCACAGAAGTAACTTTGGCGTTCGTGAGCAGCCAAGGTTTAAGAAGGGACTCTCCCACCAAAGGGAGTCAAGTTCATGCAGTGGTCTCTATAATAGGAATTCCGAGTCCAGAGATAAGATAAACAAGGAAGTATTACACCTAAGGAAAGACAACCTTGCAAGAAGTGTGGTAGACAACATGGAGGAGAGTGTATGATGGGCTCTAACGCTTGTTACAGCTGTGGAAAACCGGGACACATGGTGAAGGATTGTCCGAATAGGAGAAGTCAAGAACAAGGGAAGGAGAGAGTTCATACTAATGACCCAAATGAAGAGGCTCCAAGGAGGCAACGATTCTTCGCACTCAAATCTAGGGGTGCAGGGGAAGGCACTTCTGATGAAGCCTCGGGTGCGTAGCCTTAATTAGCCTTTCATATATTTGACAGTGTATGGTGTTTATGCCCTAGTATGAGGTTAATATGTTTGAAGTCGTCATGTTGGTTGCTGATTCATATGCCTTTTATGTTGACTTATGTTATATGCTTTGATGAGACCAGTTTAGGGAAGAATTCCTTAGTCTATTAATGTGAAGCTACTAGTAGGTTTCAAGGATGTGTACCATCATGTTAAGATGTGAATCAGATATTCACCCATGGAAGTATTGAAGTACCTACGTATGTGTACGTTCTATAGATGACATACTTATTGTTAGTAAAGAGTAGTGTCATTCGGGGACAAATGTTCCTAAGGGGGGGGGGGGTATAATGTAACAACCCTAAAAAAATGAATAAGCTAAATGTTTAAGGTGTCAAGAATGCTTGCGATTAGACCAAGGTTCACACGGATTGATACACGTTGAACCAGACCTCAGAACCCTTACTACGACCAAGCCAACTAACTTGGGGAGTTAGTTGAGCTTGGAAAGGTTGGAACCAACAAAGTAAGGCTCTCGAAAATGAAGATTTAATCGAAGGAGTCTTTACCAAACTTAAAAAGAAGAAATTTTAATTTTTGAGGGTCTAAGGGTAAAATGGTCTTTTACCAGGCTAGGGGTAATATCGTAATTACCCTAAATATATAATTATTTAATAAAGTGGAGGGGCAATTTTGGGAGAGAGAGCCAAAATTGGTCTCTTGAAATGAATTCTTGCTCCACCCGGGTTCGAACCTAGGTGGGAGCAAGGATTTAATATGATTTTTTTTTATTATTGGTGAATTAATTAAATAAATTTATAATTAATGGCTGATGTAAAAAGGAAAATCAGATTTTATTATTATTTATTATTTATTTACTTATTAATTAATGTTTTTTTTAATTGACTAAGTCTTGTCAACTATCCTAGTTTTATGATGCACTATCTCACACTATCTCTCCCTCAAGCCTAAATCTCTCTCTCTCTCTCATCCAAATTATTTTTCTTGGCTGCAAAAGCTGAAGATAAAAACATTAGAAAGCAATCAAAAGTTCGCTAAACTCAAAGAACTTACAAAAAAAAATATACAAGCAAGCAAGCTAACTTAAGAAACAAAATCTTTGCATCATCTTCTCGACGGGTTTGTGTTGAAGGTTTAGGGGAGGAGTTTGGCAGCACTTGGAAGGTATGGAAAGCTACAACAAGGTATGGGTTTTATCTCTTGGAATCCTTTCTCCAAGAGGAATTTCTTTCTACAAAAGTCGACATATGAAACTAGGGTTGTCCCCTTAAATGTTGAACTCCTTGTCCCTAGTCTCCTTCCGATTTCAATCTAAATTAGTTTAGAAATCATGTTGTTGGTATGGTTGCTGGTAGCTAAGTGTGAAATATGATGTTCCTTGTGATTTTATGTTTGGACATTGATGTACCGTGGTTTCACGGTATTTCTAATACTTTTTCCTTAAGTTTAGTGTGTGTCGAGAGCCTTTTTGTGTTGATTTTGATATAAGTTTATCTTTGTTTGCAGAAAATCTGTCTAAGGAAGAACGAGGGAGTTTTTGAGAAAGAATTGCAGAAGAGACCACCTACGGAGCCTATGACGGTCCGTCGCGGCTGTGACGGTCCGTAGGTGGCATCGTAGTGAAGGAAGAAGTTGCTGAAGGAAATTTGGGGAAGTCTGACCAAGTGTGGGATTACGGAAGTTCGTGATGGACCGTCACATATACGACGGTCCGTCCTGCATGTTCGTCGTAATTATCAGAGAGTAATCCCAGTACCCAAAATTCCAAAGTTCAAGTGTATTGGAACGAAGACCCTCGACGGGCCGTCATGCTTGCGACGGTCCGTCATACCTGTCCGTCGGGGGGAATGAAGAAAGCAACGTGAGAAGATGTGAAGTATGGGACGACGGAGGCTATGACGGTCCGTCGTGTCCATGACGGTCCGTCACGTGGTCCGTCGACCCAGACGCGTTTGGACAGATTTTTAGTAAATAGAATCCTTATTTGATTAGGTTTTTATTTTTCTTATAAATAGTTGGAAAAACCTCGTTTTTGAGGTTAGACTTTCTGGATAATTTTTAGTTTATAGTTCTTCGATTATATTAGTAAACTCTTGATTTTGGAAATTAAGATTTTTTCCGGGAATTGATTGTTGTGGATTTCGGTGATTAATCAAGTTGAATTCTGGGAAATTATTCGTTTTCATAAAAGTAAGTGCATGAACTCTTCCA
Source organism: Solanum sitiens (assembly GCA_016801875.1). Taxonomy (NCBI): domain Eukaryota; kingdom Viridiplantae; phylum Streptophyta; class Magnoliopsida; order Solanales; family Solanaceae; genus Solanum; species Solanum sitiens. The sequence continues at coordinate 1,730,011 of JABWTJ010000141.1, read as the reverse complement.
TTAACGATATGAATTGTGTAATTACGAACATGGGTAACTAAACCTCATAGCTAGGGTTGTGGGAACCATGGGTGAATAACAAGGTAGAAATCTAACTTCAATAACAATTTCTAGAGTGGTGTCTTGCATGTATTGATAATTCTTTCGTTTAGAATTCTTTTTAACGGTGGCCAACGTTAGAACTCGCCTTAATGCTACTTGCCGGACCAAGGAGGTAGATAATAGGAAAAGAATTATCAACATAGATTTAGTGTAGACTATCTAATAGACTAGTATTGGTTGGTACGAGTTAATAGCTTAGTCAAATACCGAATACGATGTTTAATATGAGGTAAAGATAAGGGTTAGTATAGCAACACACGTAGCCGGACCAAGGTGCGGAGTGAAATTCTCTAGATGCCGGACCAAGGATTTAGAGATACATAACTTATCACTTTACGTGCAAGATATCAGGATAGAGCTGTTATAGTTAGATTTACCAAGTTAGGAACCTGTGGGGAACACTAAAACCCTAGTTACTTTTATAATTTGATTAAACTCTGAAAGTTAAATTTGTTAGTTGTTCATTCTTATTTAGTTAATTATTTTCATTAATTTAGAAATAAAACCCCCCTTTTTGTCTTTTGGTTTATTGGAAAACAGTTGGCTAAATAATAGTAATAATAAAATAAAGTTAAGTCTGAACTATTTTCCTTGTGGGATCGATCCCAACCTCATTAGTTGGGTTCTTTACTTGATACGACCGCTTTACTTCTTATTTGAGAAGTAAGTTTGAGCGTATCAAATTTTGGCGCCGCTGCCGGGGAAAGTAGCTTTTAGATTAACTTTAATTTATTACTAAAATTTAGTTAATATTTTCCTGATTTTACTTTTTCTGTTGTTTTTGATTTTTTTTAGGTTTGACGTCCTTGTATGCCAAATACACGGAGCGGAAGAGAACCCTTGTTTCCCTACGATCACGAGTTAGAGCGTACACTACGAAGAATGAATCGAAACTTGGGTATAAATGATGATGATCCAAACCTGAACAACCCAGCTCCGGTTGATGCTCATGGTCGATTATTACCTGATAATCCTAATCCAGGTGCACAAAGGGGACAAAATCCCGCACCACGTCCTCAAGAATACTACAGAGGCTATGACAATATTGCAGATTCTGATGGGCCACTTGTATTGCCCCCTCTACCTGAAGGTCACACCTTTGTAGTCACTAGTAGTCTAATGCAAATGCTCACTGCTAGAGGTTTGTTTTCCGGACTACCGTCCGAGGATCCACATGCTCATATAGCTAAGGTGAGGGCAGTGTGTAAAAGCTGTGTAGGGAGGCCTGATTTGAATTTGGATGTAATAGGGCTAAGAGTATTTCCTCTTTCACTGACGGGAGAGGCTGCCATTTGGTTCACTGAGCTTCCTTATAACTCAATCTTCACTTGGAACCAATTAAGGGACGTTTTCTTAGCACGTTACTACCCGGTCTCCAAGAAACTAAATCACAAAGATAGAGTTAACAACTTTGTGGCACTACCAGGAGAATCAGTTAGTAGTTCTTGGGATAGGTTCACTTCATTTCTGAGAAGTGTCCCCAATCACCGCATAGATGATGAGTCACTCAAAGAATACTTCTACCGGGGACAGGATGATAATAATAAAGCGGTATTGGATACTATAGCAGGTAGTTCTTATGGGGAGTGTCCTTATGCTGAAATTGCCAAAAAATTAGAGAAAATTTCCCGAAATAATAAAGCATGGAGTACTAGAAAGACAGATACTGGGAGAAATACTTTTGCAGTGCAATCCACACACAACCCAGCCACAGATGAGATTCGTGAAGAGATGGCACAGATGAAAACTGAGCTTGGGTTAGTGTTAAAACATGTCACTGGGGGTGCAGAAAAGATAAACGCAGTGAACTACTTGTCTAAACCACCACCACCAACTGATGAATATTATTATGAGGAAGATTCTTATGCAGTAAATGATCAGACGGGGGGTTTCCGACCAAATGCCCAAGGCTCCAATCAGGAGAATTGGCGCCAAGGTCAAGGAAATCAAGGTCGGAACTATGGTAACTACAACCGCGAGGGTAATTATGTTCGTGATGGAAATTACAACCGCGACAACAACTTCAACAGGGGTAACTATGGTAACAGAAATGAGAGGAGTGGGCCATATGTTCCTCCTCAAAATCGTGAAGTTGCTCCTAGGGATGGTGGAGGTAGTATGGCGCGAGTTGAGGATATGTTGCACAAGATGATGAGGAGGTTCGATGCTAGTGATGAGCACACCAAAGAGTTAAGGAGTGATGTAGCAGGTATTGGACAGAAAGTTGATACACATGCCATATCAATCAAGCAGCTTGAATTGCAAATGGCTCAATTATCTGCAACTGTGAACACACGGCAACCGGGCACTCTTCCTAGCAACACTGTCCAAAATCCGAAAAATGATGGACACTGCATGGCAATTACTACTCGTGGTGGTAAACAAACTATTGACCCACCTATGCCGTCTATTGTGGAAAAGGTGATGAAAGACAATGATGAAGTGGTAGAGGTTAGTGATGAAGTAGAAGATAACACTGAGAAAGTTGCTGAAGTACCTAAAAAGGTAACTCCCATGCCTAGACCTCCACCCCCCTTTCCTCAAAGATTAGTGAAAAAGACCGAAGATGGCAAATATCGGCGTTTTATAACAATGTTGAAGCAACTTTCTATCAATGTTCCTTTGGTAGAAGCTCTTGAACAAATGCCCGGTTATGCCAAGTTTATGAAAGATTTGGTTACAAAGAAAAGATCGGTCACTTTTGAGGATGATGACAGAATGCAGCATTGTAGTGCTATTGCTACAAGGTCGTTAGTGCAAAAGAAAGAAGATCCGGGTGCATTTACTATTCCTTGTACAATCGGGTTATTACATTTTGCGAAAGCATTATGTGATCTGGGGGCAAGCATAAATCTCATGCCCCTCTCGATTTATAAGAAGTTGGGTTTGGGTGACCCAAAGCCCACTGCGATGCGGCTACTGATGGCCGATCGAACAGTAAAAAGGCCTATAGGGATACTCCATGATGTGCTAGTAAAAGTGGAGTCGTTCATATTTCCAGCAGATTTTGTCATTCTTGATTGTGAAGTCGATTTTGAGGTGCCTATTATTCTTGGGAGGCCATTCCTTGCTACGGGTAGAGCTTTAGTTGATATGGAAAAAGGGCAGATGAAATTTTGGTTGAACAATGAAGAAGTGACTTTCAACATTTGTAGGTCCATGCGGCAGAGTGGTGAGCTCCAATCGGTATCTGCCATATCCTACAAAATTGGTGAATCATCCAAGACACAAATAGAAGAACGACTAGGTGTAGAAGCACTGGCGGCAGTGATAATGAATCTTGATAATGAAGGCATTGAAGAATATATGTCATTAGTTGCTGCCCTTGATCGTGGTAATGTTCGGTTTAAACCGAAGAAATATGAGCTAGACATGAAGAATCGCGAGTCTCCACCCGCTAAAACATCCATTGAGGAGGCTCCAAAGCTAGAACTAAAAGCTCTCCCACCTCATCTAAGGTATGAATTCTTAGGAACCGGTGACACATTACCGGTAATCATTGCATCAGATCTAAATGAACAACAAGTTGAGAGTCTGGTCAAAGAGCTAAAAAGGTTCAAAAGAGCTATTGGGTGGACCATTGCGGACATTATTGGGATCCCTCCTGGTATTTGTTCTCATAAAATCCAACTCATGCCCGATCATAAGCCAAGTATTGAGCACCAGAGACGCTTAAACCCACCTATGCAAGAGATCGTGAAGAAGGAAATCATAAAGTGGTTAGATGCAGGAGTAATTTATCCAATCGCCGATAGTAGTTGGGTATGTCCTGTTCAGTGTGTACCTAAGAAAGGGGGAATGACTGTGGTCCCCAGTGAAAAAAATGAACTGGTTCAATGAGGCCGGTGACTGGATGGAGGGTGTGTATGGATTATCGGAAATTAAATGCATGGACCGAAAAGGACCATTTTCCCATGCCCTTCATGGATCAGATGTTGGATAGACTCGCCGGAAAAGGGTGGTACTGTTTTCTTGATGGTTATTCAGGGTATAATCAGATCTCTATTGCACCAGAAGATCAAGAGAAGACCACTTTTACCTGTCCATATAGGACCGTTGCGTTCAAGAGAATGCCGTTTGGGTTGTGCAATGCACCCGCCACATTTCAGAGATGTATGATGTCTATATTCTCCGACATGGTGGAAGATACTATTGAGGTCTTTATGGATGATTTTTCAGTGGTTGGTGAAACTTTCGAGCATTGTTTGAGCCATTTGTCTGAGGTTCTTAAGAGATGTGAAGATTGCAATTTAGTTCTCAATTGGGAAAAATGCCACTTCATGGTCAAAGAAGGTATTGTTTTGGGCCATCGTATTTCAGAAAAAGGGATAGAAGTTGATCGAGCCAAAGTCGAGGTGATAGAGAAACTTCCTCCACCTATCTCCGTAAAAGGTGTGAGAAGCTTTCTTGGGCATGCAGGTTTTTACAGGAGATTCATCAAAGATTTCTCGAAAATTGCACATCCATTGTGCAAACTGTTGGAGAAAGATTGTAAGTTTTCTTTTGATGAATCCTGTCTGAAAGCATTCGGCGATCTCAAAGAAAAACTGGTATCTGCACCTATCATTATTTCTCCGGATTGGAACAGTCCATTTGAGGTAATGTGTGATGCGAGTGGGGTTGCCCTTGGTGTGGTATTGGGACAAAGAAGGGACAAAATCCTTCATCCCATTTACTATGCTAGTAAAGCCCTCAATGAAGCTCAGAAGAACTATACAGTCACTGAACAAGAGCTCCTTGCTGTAGTATTTGCGTTTGAAAAATTTCGCTCCTATTTGCTAGGTACTAGAGTCATAGTGCATACTGACCATTCAGCCCTGAGATATTTGATGGCGAAGAAGGACGCAAAACCAAGGTTAATTCGTTGGGTATTACTACTGCAAGAATTTGACTTTGAGGTAAGGGATAGAAAAGGGACCGAAAATCAAGTTGCTGATCACTTGTCCCGTTTAGAAGATGAAGCGATGAGAGAGTTGGGGGATAAGACTGATATTGATGACACGTTCCCCGATGAGCATGTCTTGGCTGCCTCACAAGACCTGATTCCGTGGTTTGCAGATTTTGCGAACTACCTAGCTAGTGATCTTGTTCCATCGGACTTGTCTTTTCATCAAAGGAAAAAGTTCATGTACGATGTGAAGAAATTCTTTTGGGATGAACCATACTTATACAGGAGTTGTGCTGATGGGCTTATTCGGCGTTGTGTGCCAGAAGTCGAGATGTTGAGTATTTTAGAGGCATGCCATTCCTCACCCTTTGGTGGACATCATAGTGGTGTCCGGACTGCTCACAAGATCTTCCAAAGTGGTTACTATTGGCCAACTATTCATCAAGATGCTCATGAGTTCGCCAAAGCATGTGATAGATGTCAAAGAGATGGCGGCATTTCAAGAAAGCAAGAGCTCCCTCTAAATCCCATTCTTGTAATTGAGTTATTTGATGTTTGGGGTATTGACTTTATGGGTCCGTTTGTGAGTTCTCATGGAATGAAGTATATTTTAGTAGCAGTGGATTATGTATCCAAGTGGGTGGAAGCTATCGCCCTCGCAAACAATGAAGGGAAGAGTGTCACTGCATTCTTGAAAAAGAATATATTTTCTCGATTTGGTACCCCACGGGCAATTATTAGTGATGGGGGATCCCACTTTTGCAACAAATTGTTCAAGGGATTATTGGAGAAATATGGGGTTCGCCATAATGTGGCCACTCCTTACCATCCTCAAACTAGTGGGCAAGTTGAAGTATCAAATAGGGAAATCAAACAGATTTTGTCGAAAACAGTGAACGCTAGTAGAACAGATTGGTCAAGGAGGCTTGATGATGCTCTTTGGGCTTACCGGACAGCGTATAAGACTCCCATAGGTATGTCCCCATACCAACTAGTATATGGGAAAGCATGTCATCTTCCGGTTGAATTAGAGCATAAAGCCATGTGGGCTATGAAGAAGCTAAAAATGGACTGGAACGAAGCTGCAGAACAACGATTAAATGGGTTAAATGAACTCGATGAATTTCGCCTTAAGGCTTATGAAAGCTCAGCCCTCTACAAAGAGAAGATGAAGAAGTACCATGACCTAAAAATCGAGAAACGAGAGTTTATGATTGGGGATTCGGTGCTTTTATTCAACTCTAGATTGCGCTTATTTCCGGGCAAGCTAAAGTCTAAATGGACTGGACCGTACTTGATCACCAAATTATTCCCTCATGGAGCCGTTGAGTTGGAAAACAAGGAAGGTGTGCGGTTTAAGGTGAACGGACAACGTCTCAAAATCTATATTGGTCATGCGGAATCGGCGAATGAGGTGGTTGAGGCATATTATCTTGATGAAGTCTGAGTAATCAAGTGTCCTCAGTCGTGCCGCGACGTTAAATCAGGCGCTAGTTGGGAGGCAACCCAATAGTTATCATCTAATCACGTTTATAGTTTTTGTGTTTTTCTCTTTCTAGTAACAGTAGCATTTTCTATTTATGGGTTGTAAATTTTCAGGTAGCACATCTACAGGAAGTACTGCAGACAAGTTACTCTACATCAGTCACTGACGGATACATCGACGGACCGTCACTCCTGTGACGGACCATCGCATGCCTCCGTCGTGCCAGGTACGCTCTCTTGTAATTTTGAAAAACTAGGGCACAGGCGACGGACCATGTGACGGACCGTCACAACTGCGACGAACCGTCATCGGGGTTTCGTCACGCCATTACCCGGCTACCCGACCCGACCCGGCTTCAGAATTTTAAAAGTTTAAAACGTTTTAAACCCCCCCACCCCTTCATTATCAGTTTTCACTTAATCTTCCCTCCATTTTCTCCCCTTCCAACTTCACTCTCTTCCCAAATTCCCCATCTTCTCCCATTGTTCATCCCAAAATTTTCCCTCTTGGTCGGAATTTGCTGCAGTGATTCTTAACCTTCTAACTTGAGTGCCATCATTTGTGCATTATTGTCTCCTCTTCCAAGGTATGTATTCCTGAAACTCTACCCTTTACTATTTTTTTGGTTGTTTTACTGTTTTTCCCTATTGATTGCATATGGGTTTCTGCTTTTGCCTAGATATTATCTAACTTAGGTCTGTAATTCCACAAACTGCCTGGACAATACTAGAGAAATTAGGGCTTTAAAACTTACCAATTTGGGTTGTCATTCTGACTCACATGGGGTAAAACTTGGCACCCCTCAGTTCTGTCTGTGTTTCACAGCACGACAACCCGATGACGGACCGTATGACGGTCCGTCCTGCACAACCGTCGTGACGGTCAGAGACCCCTGTCCTAGGGGTCTCAACACTTTTTCTAAGTGTCCACTGACGGACACATGTGACGGACCGTCGTAGCCATGACGGTCCGTCCTGCACAACCGTCGTGACGGTCAGAGACCCCTGTCCTAGGGGTCTCAACACTTTTTCTAAGTGTCCACTGACGAACACATGTGACGGACCGTCGTAGCCATGACGGTCCGTCCTGCACAACCGTCGTGACGGTCAGAGACCCCTGTCCTAGGGGTCTCAACACTTTTTCTAAGTGTCCACTGACGGACACATGTGACGGACCGTCGTATCCATGACGGTCCGTCCTGCACAACCGTCGTGACGGTCAGAGACCCCTGTCCTAGGGGTCTGAACACTTTTTCTAAGTGTCCACTGACGGACACATGTGACGGACACTTTTTCCAAGTGTCCACTGAAGGACACTTGCGACTGACCGTCACACCCACGACGGTCCGTCCTGCATAACCGTTGTGACAGTCAGAGACCCCTGTCCTATGGGTCAATACTTTTTCCAAGTGTCCACTGACGGACATATGTGACAGACCATCACACCCACGACGGTCCGTCCTGCACAACCGTCGTGACGGTCAGAGACCCCTGTCCTATGGGTCTCAATACTTTTTCCAAGTGTCCTCTGACGGACACTTGCGACGGACCGTCATACCCATGACGGTCCGTCCTGCTTAACCGTCGTATCGGTCTGAGACTTTCCCTCTGATATTTTATGTTGCCAAGTATTACATGACGGACTGCATGACGGTCCGTCATACGCACTACGGTCCGTCACCATGTCCGTCGTGACCTACTGCTACTTTAGAGCTGTTATCACTGGTTTGAGTGTCTGAGTATTATTGTCTCAAATGTTTATTTCTTTTGTGTCATGCTTCATCCTTCAAGTACTAATGATGATTCATTACAGGTACTACCTATCATGGCACCTAAACAAGATCGCCATTACGCACGTGGGCGTTCAAAATCTGTCGCCCCGTCTGCCCGATTGGTGATAGGCTCTGATGATGAGCATGATCCAGAATACGTGCCCCCTACTGCTACTCTAGCACGAGCTCCACGTGTACCGCGAGTCACGCCCAAGAAGGTGGAGCCCGGCGTAGTCACTGCCTCCCAGTCTGATGAGGAGCGCACACTGACCGGCACTCCTTCTGGGTCAGCTGCCCAAGACGAAGGAGCATCTGGCTCCTTAAGAGTTTCGTGGTCAGAGGAAGCCTCTGGGTCTGCAGACGCCTCTGCTCCTGCCACAGCTACACAGTCTGCTTCAGATGATGAGGCTGACAGCACCGACTCCACCCCTGGCTCACCAACAGGAGTCCCTGCCCCGGTTGCCGATCAGCCCAACCGGTGGTGTGTTGACGGGCAATACAAGGTATACTTAGACGCCAAGGTTCTCAATGACAAAGGCGTCATGACACGGACTCTTACACTGGAGAGGCGGGTCCTCACGGGAAGTCTCCCCACCATGCCAGATATTCACACCCTTTTCACCAGACACCGGCTAGAGTGGACGGCTCGTTCTTTGGGTCGCTACAGTGAGGAGCTAGTCCGCGAGTTCTATGCCTCTTATGTGGCTACTCTTCGCTCGCAGATCGATAGGCGGTCTGCCCCCGCCAAACAGGCCCCACTTGAGCACGTCCGAGTACGAGGCATCCAGGTTGACATCTCCCTACCAGCCATCCGCCGATATCTGTACGGCACGGATTCTGACTCCACCAGCACACCTCTCACCGCCGAGTTTGATTACCGGTGGCAAATTGTTAAAGAGGGCCGGTTCTTACGTGAGCCTTCACTGAGAGAGACCACCAAGAGGTGGATGGCACTGCACCTATCTATTGATGGAGAGGCTGCGGATTGGGTGATGGAGCCGAAGGGGGCCATCAGGAAGGCCAACTTGACCTTTACGGCCAAGTTTCTCTGGTTGATCGTCCGCCATTGTCTCTCCCCCACTGCTGCGGATAACATAGTCACCTGGGATCGTGCAGTGCTGATGGCTGCTATGATGGCAGGGTTCGAGGTCGATTTCGCTTGGCTTCTCCAAGCGGTCATGCACGAGAGGGCCTTCAAGGTCACCACAACTTACCCTTTCCCTTGCATGATTTTCTCTTTGTGCAGATCAGCAGGTGTGCCCATTTGGCACATTGACCAGCTCAAGACCCCGCCAGGAAATGTTGACATCGGCCTCATCAGGGATGAGGCCAATGAGTTGGCCCCACGCAGAGGGCCCCGTCCAGAGGTGGCCCCATTTGGTGAGAACCTGGCCGACACCGTAGAGCATGCTCATGATGCTTCCCGTGCTGCTTCTGCACACACTGACACTACTCCGGTCGAGTCTATCCCGGGTAGTAGCACTGCCCCGAGCTCCTCTCGCTGGGCTCCTTCTGCCACTCTGGTCCCACTAGCTCGGGTTCAGAAACTTGAGGCACAGATGGCTACTCTTCTGCATCACATTCAGCCGTGGATGCAGAAGACTATTGCTGAGGCAGAGGAGCGCATGGAGCGCAAGATGATACAGCA